>JAYMFT010085478.1:0-28454 GCA_038088735.1 Panulirus argus | reverse complement strand
AGAAAGAGAGAGAGAGAGAGAGAGAGAGAGAGAGAGAGAGAGAGAGAGAGAGAGAGAGAGAGAGAGAGAGAGGCAAGGGCCCGGATATTAGGGCAGGAGAGATAAGGGTAGGGAGCAGGCAGTATCGTGGCCACGATAGCGTCTCCCCATTACCTCCCAGCGGCGCCGCAGGTGAAGCCACGCTCCTCACCTCCTCCAGTGCTCTTGAAGTGGGACAGTGCTCTTTAGGTGGGCTGGTGGGCCAATGCTCCTTAGGTGCAACTGTGAGCTAATCTTCCTTAGATGTGCGGTGAGTTAATTCACCTTAGATATACTTAGGTTGGTATCCAATGCATCTTCCCTGGGCTGGTGAGCCACAGTAAGTCAGCTGTGCCAACGTTCCTCAGGTGAACCAATGTTCCTCAGGTGGGCCAGTGTTCCTTGTCTGAGCCAATACTCTACAAGTCAGCCAATGATTTTTTAGGTTGGACGATGTTCTTCAGGTGGGCTAATCTTCCTTTAGTTGACAAATGTTTCTTAGGTGGGTAAGTGTCCTTCAAGTGGGCCAGTGTTCTTTAGGCGGGTCAAAGTTCTTCAGGTGAACCAGCGTTCTTCAAGTGGGTCAGTGTTCTCCTGAAGGGTCAATGTTCCTCACACTAGCCAAAGTTCCTCTCAGTGTTCCCCAGATGGTTTAGTGTTCTGCAGATGGATCAATGTTCCTCAGGCGAGCCAGTGTTTTTCAGGTAGACCAACGTTCCTTCAATAACGTTTCCAAAAGCATTTCACCTTGAACGTACGAAAATATGGTTTAAGTTATCCACCGATGATGATAAATAAAAGTTCTTAAAGTCAGTCTCGTAAAGGTGGCGGCCATAGACGCAGGGTCATGCGACAGTTGTGTGTCGTGGTGTCAAAGACAGAACAGTCGTTCTCCTGCTAGTGCGGGTACTGTCGTCCCCTTGCAGGGGAGGGCATTGTCGTTCTCCTGCTGGTGAGAATGCTGTCGTTTTCACCATCTTCATTTACCCTAATATACCACAGGATACACTGTCAGTCTCCTACAACGTTGTCCATCTTGACCTCAGGAAGGGACAAATCTTCTCTCCCATTACCATGACCACAGAACTCCTGGTTTTGGTGTCTCACTAGGGAGTCCCCATCCAGAATGATGCTTCATTCTCCAGTACACTAAACCTCTTTTGGGTCAATATCTCCTTGGCCCGGACTCCTGATGCAAGCCGATAAATCTTTATCTGACTGTCTCTGTGGCCACCATCCTAACCTCTTAGTTATCTACCCAACTTGTTGGGTTGGGTGTGTCTCACAGCTCCGGCTCTGCTTCGCTGCCCGGCTACTAATTTTGTGACATTTTCGTATCTGTTAGCGAGAAGAAATTCTCACCCCGTCAAACGTTCCAAACAATTCGAATTACTGCACTACTGCTGCTGTTGCTATTTCTGTAGCTTTTGCTCTCTACAGCTACATCAAAGGCCAACGACTAAATGCTTTCGTTTATCATAAACTTGTGTGGTAATGACATCGGCAACTACGGGGCAAGTGAAGAATTTAAATACTGTTGGCAAAAACCGTTGTCACTGCAATACTCTCCATCCGTCAGAGGACGCACGACAGTGCTTCCGGGCTAATGATCCTAGAGCGCCACGCGATTAGGTTCCAACTGGGTTCCCATAGTTCTTGGTCTCACGAACACCTGGTCTCCACCTGGGCCTCCGAACACCTGAGCTCCACAAATACCAGACTCCGCTGGGAGAATTAAATGACGGCCATTACAATCCTTGTGGCTTGCCTGTGAATAAGAGGTGCCGACATCTGTAACTGTAGTTCTCCAGCGGCGTGTGAAATGTCCTCAGTATTTCACATGAACGGTGTAGCGCAGGCAGTTACCGTGGCTGTCTCTGATGAATGTCAGCCGTCCACGGCACTGGGGAGCGACGCCCCTGGAGCTGGGTAGGGAGGCCCCCGGCAGTCGATAGTGAGGCCCCTGGCACCGGATAGGGATGCTCCTGGCATGGGATAGTCCCTGGGACTGCGTAGAGAGGCCCCAGACACTTGGTATTGAGGCCCCTGGCACTATGAGTAAAGAAGCTGGAATCAAAAGCTTTGGTAGATAGTGCGTATCTCACTCAGGTCTTCATTTAGCGCCCCATTACGTTGGGCACCATACACTCTCCGCCAACAAAATATGGCAGGTTCAAATTCATCTCTTGAGGGCGACGGGACGACCCTCGGGTATGATGCCGTGGCCCATCATATCATATATCCAAAGAGTCGCACTGTCGTCCTCCATCCAAGGATTCAAGCTAATTCTGCTGAACGGCAACTCTATCAAGTAACACCTACCATAAGCCGTGATGCACAGAACCACTTCCTTCCTACCAGACAGACCTCCGTGCCGGCCAGCCGACCCGTCCGCTGCTGACCTTCCCTACAGCTCGCTGGCCAGAAGCAGTAGGCTGGTCACGTTATATCCGCCCAAACTCCCGCCCACCACAGGTCTGCTAACCCTTGTGTTATTTGATTACGCATCATTCTCTGCCTGTTACGGATGGCGTGGGAGGACGGCGGCGGTTGGAGCGCCACCACCACCACCAACAGCCGGTGTGCGCGGTCGCTATTCGCTCACAAAACACATCTTCCGCACAGAAGTGGGACGGCAGCTCGTCTGCACTTTCTCCTTAAACCTAAAGATATTACCGTTTTCTGTTGTAAGAGGTCTATTTACTACCAAACGACTAAAAACAAGATAAAACTTAAGCAATATGATTTGACTATTTGGTACGACGAAACGACCTTTGGATAAGACGACCTGACGCTAAGGGGTCACGTCAAAGGTCGAGCCATTACACATATGGGTCGTGCTCTCGTGCTTAAGTGGTTAAGATAAGTCTTTCACTAATATATTCTGTAAGAGCCTTTCAGCGCTCCATTTTCTTCCGATAAGAGAGAGAGAGAGAGAGAGAGAGAGAGAGAGAGAGAGAGAGAGAGAGATTTGGTAATCTTTTATCCTGAGTCAAAACCTTCGACCTAACTAACCATCGCGAGTCAGGTTCATCCAATTTAAGGAACGAGCGAGAGCCATTCCACTTCTAATTATCACCCTCCCCCTTACCCCCCCATGATTCCCTCATCTTCTAAGAAGGGAGGTAAGAAAATGAACCAAGATTAATTCCCACTGAGGGACAGTGGCTGCGTTGCTCCTTAGGGAAGTCTGTGATGGTACAATTTGATTCGGGACATTTTCTTTCAAAACCACGGCAAAATAACTCCGTGACGGTTCTAGCGTAAAGCGCGTACAGTTTAAGTTTTTACCGTCCAGCTATCCGTCTTAAGCACGACGGTTCGACCCTTGAGCACGACGGTACGACTCTTAAACACGATGAGACGACTCGAACACGGCGACGCGACTCTAAAAACGAAGCTACGACTTTCGTAAATGATGACGTGGCCTCCGACCTGACCCTTAGGGGTCACGACAAAGGTCGACCCATCATATCCAAGGTACATAAAGTCATGCTCAAGGGTCGTACCGTCGTGCCCAAGGGTGCGTGTTAGTCGTACTCAGGGGATAAACTTTATACAATCCAAGAGAAATTTCCCGTAATCTTGAATTATTTCCTAAGCGGTGGCCAGCAGGGATAGAACACTACACGAGCTTAGGAATCGTACTATGTATACGCACGTCGCTTCCTCAGCTTCCTCAGCTCAGCATCGCTACAACATTCGTCATCATTTCCGTGCGTTGGACCCTGATATCTCACTCCTATGTGGTCTTGATGAAACCACACTGTCACGGCTTGCCTGACACTCGGCCCGTTGTTGTCTAACGTTAACTTCGCGTGAATTCGGTGACGTCACAGGCCAAGATATTCACAACGGATGGTTCATATGTGTCTGACTTAGGCAGACAATCCCCTATAATTCTCTGGTGGAACACCATAATAACCTTGAGGCCACGTTCACATGATTAACGCCATGTTTTGCTGACCAAACTTCACAAGTACCCTTGCAGTAGTGAGGGCAGTCCATCAGCCCATGGGCTCTTGGACACTAAAGTCCCCTACGCTTGGAAACGTCAATCATGTGACTCCTGGCTGTTCACACTCCATAGGCAGGAAATGTGGTACCTCATCTCTAGCGACTTCCTTCGAGAGCGGCACCATAGGTACTCTAGCTCCTGCCCTTCCGGCAAGACACCGCGTGGGACAACGCCAACGCCTGTCTCCTGCAGCAGCCTGAACTACGGGACCTCTGGCAATGCTTGCTGCAGCACACTCAAATTGACATTGCTTTCTCCCCTACTAAACTTTATAACCTTGCTTTTATTTAATGAACTCTCAACTTTCTCCTTTCAAATACTCGCCAAAACTCGTAAACAGCTACTGCAATTTCTCGCTCGAGTCTGCTACCTTAGCTATACCCTTAGCAAACAGCAGCTGAATTATCTCCCACCCCTAACAGACTGCCAACCTGCCCCTCTCTCTTAAGACCCTCGCATTTACCTCCCTCACCACCCCATCCATTACAAGATTAAACAGCCATGGTGACATCGCACACTTGCAGCAGATCCATCTTCCCCTGGAACCACTAGTGCACCCGCCTCTCTTCCTATTCGCACAAATGCCTTATTCTCTTGACAGACACCCCTCACTGTTTCTGGTAGCTATCCTCCCACTCCATGTAATGGTAACACAAAGCATCCCTATCAACCATATTATATGATTTTTCACATCCATAATTGCCACATACAAATCTTTCTCTTTCCCTAAATATTCATCGCCTGATTCTTCAAAGCAAACACCTGATTCACACATCCTCTACCACTCCTGAAACCAAATTGTTGCTCCTCATTCTGATGTTCTGTGCATGCCTTCACTTTCTCAATCATCACTCTCCCATACAACTTGCCATGGATACTTAACTTTATACCTCTGTAATTTGAGCATTTACTTTTGTCCCCTTTGCCTGTATCCAGTGGCGCAATACAGGCATTCCACAAATCCTGAGGCACCTGCCGTCGAGCCAAGGATACACTGAAAATCCTAACTAACAAGTCAACAACACTTCTACCCTCTTTCTTTAGAAGTTCAACTGGGAGGGGGGGGGAGAGTTCTTAGCACTAGAGCAGTGAAGATGGATCATCCTGATCCCAGTAAGGCAGACCCACAAGCAGGGCTTCCTATGTCATAGACATCATACTCAGTAAGTACATGACCTCCGTCTCTACTTTCCTCAGTTGATGAACCTGTATGCACTGTAAGTCTAAATATATGTGACAAATCTAACTGACAGATCTAACAAAGATCTCCTCACGAGTTCTCATAGCAAGGCTACAGCATTTACCCCTGGAGCTCCCAGACCCGGCTACAGCACCTTCCCTAGGAGTTCGTAGGCCAGGCTAAAACACCCTCACATATACCCCCAGAGCCAGGCTGCGGCGCCCACTCACATATGCCCCCAGAGCCAGGCTTCCACGCACATCATTACAGATCTGACACACCAGCAAACGAGGTGATAAACTATCTCCTCGGTCTGCATCTTAGCGACCAAGTTTGTTTTAAGATTCTAATTTGTTCCATCAACATTCCTCTTCCCTCAACGGCCGCGAAGCTCTCCCCAGTGACCCCTGACCTTACCTGGGCTGAGAACTGAGCTGTACACCAGACAAGGACAAATCCGCACACCCGACATGCATATATCAAACTGAACGGCCTCAAAAAAACTAAAAGAAACTAAGCCCCCCCCCAAAAAAAAAAAGGTGAAGGCGTACTCCCACAAGGAAAAAAATCTTAACCATGATATGTGATGTTCCATGCAGCCAAGGCAGACCAAACATCGGACACTCATCAGATCAACCATACGACATGAAAACACACCTGATATGTGACGTCAGTGAACACCCCGAACAGCCTCAGACCAGACGCTGGAATACAGATATAGACCGAACACTTGAGGAGCACACGAGGTGAACGTTTGATTACAACCAGACTATTCTTTTGAGAGAGAGAGAGAGAGAGAGAGAGAGAGAGAGAGAGAGAGAGAGAGAGAGAGAGAGATAAACCTGGGTCACACACACACATAAAGGGGTATGGGAATATAGATCATATCAAAAAAAAATACACGCAAGGAAAAGCGGCCCTGATCAGCCTGTACTGATTCTGACACCTTCCAGGGAACTAGAAAATACACCTGGTCAAGGCAATGATAACACCTGTCCTAACTTACCTATACCAACGTTCCTCCTCTCCAAATCACGCTAACTGAAGTTACACAGGATACAAAATAAGGCTCTAACTCGGAAACAAAGAACAGACATCCTCCATGGATGCACAAGACAACACCCTACACCCCATATGACCAAGTTTATGAAGCCCACAAGACCATCGTCCACCACAAAATCGAAAACCAGATCACCACACTGCCACACAATAGACCAACAGAAAACGGAGCGGCCGACGTAAACACGGTCTAGTACAGACAGTACGACCCTTGCACACAACAGTGCAGTAATAGAAGGAAGGGATAGTCCCTGACGACTGCAAACTAGCTAGTCTAAAACCAGTTTTTAAAAGCTGTGACAGGAAATGTACTTCGATCTACTCCCCCGTTAACCTTATTTCAGTTGTCAGTAAAGCATTAAAACAATAATCAGAGATAAAATCGTTAAATCCCTTGATCAATAAGCGATCATCAACATGGTTTCTGGAATAAAAGGTCATGTTCAGCGAACTCGAATTTTTTAGTCTTACATATAAAGACTAGGACTCCAAAAATATCCTTTGATGTTATACACTTGGCCTTTCGTAAAGCCTTTGATGAATACCACAGGGGAAACTGTTAAATAAGTTCAGAGTTCAAGGCATAGTTGATCAAATCTGCTCGTACAGAGCGGACTGGCTTTCTCTGTGGAAGCAGCGAGTGCTATGACATACAGGAGGAAGCACCTGACTGGCTTCACATGTCTAGCGGAGTCCCACAAGGGTCAGTCCTGGGACCCAAACTTTTCATCATACACACTAGTGACGAAGTAGAGACAGGACTCACCAGCTAGATCATAAAATTCACCGTCGACACAAAATTAGGACACACAGCCAACTCAAAGGAAGACTGGCTGAAGATTCAGAGGGATTTAGATAATCTGGTACACTGGACGGAGACATGGCAGTCAGATTTCAATATACTCAAATGCAAAGTCATGCAATTTGTTGCCAAATATGTAAATAATGAGAAAAAAATGCTTGGTAAACCTCTACAAGAGGTCAGAGAGGAAAAGACCTTGGAATGATTGTCAGTAATGGTCTCAAATATCGCAAACAATGCCTAGCTGCATACCGTACATCCAACAGGATTTTATGCTTCATAGTCAATAAAGAAAATACTAAACAAAGGGTACTATACTCACCATTAACAATGCCCTGGTTGGGCCTCAGTCAAAGTACGCCATTCAATTCTGGTCAGAATATTTAGTTAAAGAGAAACTTGAGCGAATTCAAAGAAGAGCATCCAAACTAATCTCTTCGCTGAGAAATAAACATTATGACGAAATCATACTCTAAAGAAAAGCGCAGACTCAGAGGTGACATGACAGAAGTGCTCAAAATCCTATGTAATTTCGATAACATATCATACGAAAATTTCTCCGCCTTAGACAGAGAATCACTGACCAGAAACAGCAGTAAGATAAAAGGAAGATGTAATACCAACGTAGGCATTTTTTTTTATTTTTAGAGTGATGGAACACTGGAATACGATACCTCCCGAAGTAGTAAATGCAAAGACTTTAAATACCTTTAAATCGAGGCTAGATGTGAGGACGACCCTCAGGGTCCCTGGGCCCCACTCGGGCCCACCTGTCACCCTCCTATGTCTTTGTACTGTACCCACTGTAAGCTCTGTACTTGCCTCCACCTACCCCTAACCATGTCCCTTCACTTATGCTATCAATAAAATGCTTGTTTTATGTATATATTGGAAACAATGTGAAAAAAAAAAAAAACGCAAGAGACGACCCTACCCTCTCTGGCCAGTAAGGGTTGGGAAAACATCCCTCTCGAGGCTGTGTGTGTAGGGTGGAAGGGGAAGAGACCCTCCTGTTTCGGAGCTATGGCGAGGGGGGGGGGAAGGACAACCCTTCCCTCTCGAAGCTGTGGGGATAAAGGACAACTCTCCCTCTCGCAGCTGTGGGGGCAAGGTCGACCTACCCCTGTCGCTGCTGTGGGGGCAGGGAAATTCCTCCACTCTTGGAGTTTATGGAAGGGGGGAATGGACGGTCGGAGTAGTAACAAGAGCCCAAAGTGGGGACAGGCAACCCGAGGAGCAACAGTTTGAGGAAGAGCAGCCCGAGGAGGAGCAGGCCGAGAATCAGGCCTCGCCAGAGAATATAACCCGACGAGGGCTGGGCATGAAGCACCTCTCCTAATTACACAAACGACGGGGCGAGTCTCACACCTGCCCTCGGCCGTACTAGGTATAATAAGCAAGACGCACTCGGGGCCGAGGACGTACAAATGAAACTCGTCCTGGGGGAAGAAAAATGGCGTCTCTCTCTCTAGCCGTCCCATCAGGTATACAATAACCAGAACTTTCCGGAGGGGAAACTTACGTCTCTCGCGCGACGGCGAATACATAAAGAGAACACGGGATTACTCAGCATAAAAAAAACACCAGGTGTTCCTTTGCCTTACTGTATACACGAGGACGTAAAACTGCAACACAAGATGAAATGTTAAGTGTGCCTGAAGATGAAAGGGAAGGAAACGGGAAACAACGGCCGTTCGAGTGTGTGGTAATCTGCAGGAAATTGTGTCATGACGGGTACAGAAAATGGAGAGAGGGATGTGAAGCTGTGCCCTGCCCTCCCTCCTCCGAGATTAAAGAACATTAGTTCAACAAGAACGTGTAAGGCCTTAGAAGCGTTTCCAACACCTGAAGGTGTTCTACTTATTTCGATCAGCGATTTACATTATAACGCTGAGGGCCGGAATGACTCCGGCAGTCGATAGGCCTGAAGCTGAGATAATCAACTAACACCTCCCCATCATCTGGTGTACACTGTACAGCACCCACCACCCAGCTACCACCACCAGGTACCACACACTAGCACCAGGAACCATCGTCACACTTTCCACCACCCACACCTAACACAGGACCACTGCTACTGCCCAACGATCCAGTCCCCACCTTAACACGTGTTCTGGTGAAGGATCCCCTCCTTCCCCAGCTACACACTGCGACGCCTCAGGATATCTTCAAGTTTTAATTACTTCTTCTTTTCTGTACACATAGCGCCACCTGAACAGGTGGAGTGATTGTGAATCCAGCACTGGTTTACTCGCGCCATATGGGACCCCAAACCACAGCTGATGGATAGGTAGACATGGTCAGTTATGCTTGCAGTAATTCCTACGTTCTCCTGGGAAACTTATAACAACAACCACTTACCTCTTAACAACTATACTTATAGCAACCACTACTTTCCTCCTTAAGACAGAAGCAATGGCTGTTATACTTAAAGACTTCTGTCTTTACGACTTAAGACAACTACTAATGAACTCTTTAAGACTCATATTAGTCTACATGCAAAGTCAAGGTGAACCCCAGAGAATCAGCCTGAACCAACCGTACACATCTTCACCTGAATACTTACTTTTTTTCATGTCCCTACTCGTCTTTCCTAAGTTGACGAAGTAGCGTCAGGAGCGGACAACTGAGCCTTCGAGGAGAAATCTTCGGTGGGTTCCTCCTCCTGTTCCTATGTTTAGAAAACAATAACACAGGAAGAAAGAATTTCTACACTTTTCTCATCTCCCGACCCGCCTTGAACAATACCCGGGAGATATCAAGTGTATAATGGGCCAATACCACTCCAAGTTATTTTCCAAAGTAATGCATTTCGTTGATAAAAATATCAATCACGAAAATACGACACTCGGTAAACCATTATTCGAAATAAAAGAAGAGAACATAACAAATAAACATTTCTGCACACTAAACGACCAGAAATAACGGCATGAAATTAAGAGGAAGAAGATATAACAGAAACGCGGGCATTTTTTCCATATTTTTCTTAGCTGTAGAGGAACATTAGATTAAACTGCTACCAGGTGTTGCCAATGCAAAGACTATCAGTACCTTCAAATGAAGGTTAGACTAATTCTTCCGTAATATCTAGAATTATCAGTAAATGGAAAACCAGACACTCAGATATATCGTCTTAAAAATGTATTTTCTTTTTTAGTTTCAGATTTACGTTCCCTCCTCGGAGAACTCCGCTGCAGAGTGTGGAAATTCTTCCCGTTCACTTTTTCCTATAGAATTCGTAGGACAGTATACTCTCGATTCTAAATGGTGTTCCTTATTAGTTACTTTCTCTCTGGTTGTTGTGTCGATGTAGAAGTGATGTGTGGGGGAGGTGGCATGTGCTTTGCTCTGTCTGTACCATAAATAGGATTAGGATCACCACATACACCTCGTCATGTACCTACCATTCGGTCTCCTGTCATCTCTCCCTCCCAAGCGCGGCTCAAGACCACTACACCCACCCGCGGCAGGACTGCTGCAGTTACGTACTTCAAATCTTGGCTCCTCAGCCTACCAGCATTAAGGCTGCAATACACCTCGCTGTACATCACAATTACGAGCCTAGCGGTTCTCTAGCCCTGCCATACACAAGTCCCACGCCTATGCAGCCTCTCAACACCACCAGATTAATCTCTTACTACATTTGTTGACATTCTCGGCAGCGACTCCGTCGTTTTCTGTTCAGGTCCTCACGCCAGACTAAATCAATTTCCGCGTACGTTAGCATCGCCCTCTACCTGTAATGATATCATCCGATCTTGATAACAATTTCGGAACAGTTGACGAAGAACTGTTACAACTGTTGCAAACAAGCCGTTCATCCTCCACTAGGGGCTAGGACACACACACACACACACACACACACACACACACACACACACACACACACACACACACACACCTTGATTTGGGTATTCCTGTTACTCGTGCCGTTTCAACTAAAAAAAAAAAAAAAAGGAATCATCCTTCCTACATTCATCGTCACACGAGAACATTAATTCTGATGCACTTCAATCTTTGATCTAATTATCTAACCCCGGAAGCTGAAAATGGAAAATATTTTAAAACCTGATTTCGCAACATTTTTCTCTCCGCTACCTGCAGCAAACAGACTGTTTAACTGCTAATCGAAAAACGGAATTACACACTGAATAAGCCTTAGCTGCATGACAGTTCCATGACAGTGATTAAGAGAAATCAGTCACAGCGTCCGGCAGGCTTGTTCTGGTTCCTCCTCACAGCTCCTTCCTCCTCCTCGGGTCAGCGGATGTGCCAGGAGAGGTCCTGGGGGCGGGGCCTCCCCATCCCCCTCTCACTTGGCGTCACGTCTCGAGACAGGTAATGACAAGGCAGAGGGAGAGGAACCCGAGACCCGAGACAATGAGAACAGGTACGGGGCTACGCGGAGTTACCTGCCGTAACGGACCGCTGGTCTACTGTTTGGACTTTTAACGGGACCGTACCTCAACGGTGAGCTATATCAGAGACAGGGAGATGCGATGGGGGAAAAACAGGCAATAGGAGGGAGAGGAGTGGCGAAAGAAACAGCGGTAGAGGGCTAATTGTGACCACAAGAGAAGTGGGTCAATAGTGACGACGAGAGGCGAGGATCAACAAGGACAGCAGGAAACTAACAGGGACAACAGAAAGAGAAGGTTAAGAAACACAGAGGGGGAGGCAGCTAATAAAGAATAAGAGGAGCAGAGGCCAATCGTGGACGACAGGAACTGAGGACTAACGAAAGCAATACCAGCAGAAGATCAACAGGGACTATATATAGGGACCAGTGAGGACAACAGGAGAGGATTACCAAAGAGAGGTTTAACAAAAGTAACAGGAGATATGTGGAAAATAAAAGAAGAAAACGAGAGGAAACGAGCAACGGGAAGGACATGGACTAACGGGAACAACGGCAGGAGAGTACCAAAGACGGCAACATGACCAAAGGCACAACAGGAGAAAAAGGCCAACGGCAGCATGTGGACAGGGATAAGGGGAGCAGTAGAATACCAACAGAGACAACTTGATGAGGGTTTTTAAGGGAGAAAACGGGAGAATCAACGGAAAAAGAAAGGTAAGTGGAAAAAGACAACAGAGGAAGATGTGATTAACACACTGGCACCATTATGAAACCATCATGGCAGAGACTCGGCCAACACAAACATCTGAGCGAACGAGTGAGACCAGATGGCCAACGGAAGTCAAACAAAACTTGCATTACAATAGTGTGGGCAAACGATGATGGAAAGCAGACGACCAGGGGAACATATACATGACCTACACTATAACGGTGTGGGCCAACACCTGGCAACAGATGGCTCATGATGACTGATCTCTGGTATATAACAAACTACCTCAGGATAGATTCGTCTGATTCCACTCGCGGGCAGACGTTTTTCCTCGAAAGAGTTAAAGTCTTTTATCTTCAACGGGATTATCATCATATGGAATGATTCACATATCAGAGTAGATGAAAGAAGTACCATAGATACATTAAAGAACAGACTTATTAAATATTTTACTTCAAGTCCACGAATGACATTATTTGTCCCTCTTTAGTCTCGTAAAAAATGTTTACAGGTTTTTCTCTTTGAAACGTCTGCATGCGAGTTTTTGACACCTTCCACCACCACAAACACTTTGGACCGAAGGGCCTGCAGGCTTTTGAATTCCTTTTGAAATTCCTTAGATACACCACCTGCATTACAACGGTGTGGACAAAAGATCGACAACAGGCGCACATCCAAGACAGAGGCAGCTACAGCTGTGATTAGGGGCGGCAGGCCGCTACAAGGGCAAGAGAGACAATGCACAAGGCAGCAGCGTACTGTATTCCCAATACCTACATCTCTACTTCGGGTCTCGATGTTCTGGGCCTCAGCGATGTATCAGGAGACAACCTAATCCCGCTCATCTACACGCCCACATTAGCAGAGATTAGGAAGTAAGGAGATACGTGGTTTAAATTCTAATTCATCTTGCCGTGTAAAGGCCTGTAAGGCATTGAGCATGATCAGTGGACTGGCAAAATAACGACAGGAAGACATAATGATGTGTTTTCCGCATGAGTGGTACAGTTACTAGAAAGACATATTGCTGTGTGATCGTATGACAAACAACAACAACAACAACACTGATTTCTATAAAGACATATTTCTTTTCCCTTCTCTTTTTCTTTGTTGTCTAATGTCTGACTCAAGGTCTGTCCTCCACTGAGGACTTGTGTCCGTGGGTGGAGCCTACGGTGATAGAAGACGACAGGGAGAATGAGTGACTGAGTCTACACGAGGGAGACGAGGAGGAGGTGGAAGAAGTAAGTCAACAGTCGTGGATAAAGCGTGGGCAGGAACAGTAAGGGGAGAGCGGGAGGTGGGAGGACGGAGCGGTGGAGCTCCTGATGAAGTAGCAGATGGCGAGGCGACGGCAGTGACAGGAAAAGGCGCCAAGATGGATGACAAGTCGCCAAAACTGCAGCAGAGGACGAGGAAGAGGCAGGGAGAGGAGGGAGTGAGTGGAGGATATGGGGGAGAAGGAATGGAGGGCCAGAGGAGGATGGTGGGAGAGGAGATGGAGGGCCAGGGAGGAGGACGGAGGAAAAGGAAACGACAACTGGAGGGCAAGGGGACCAGTTCAAGTGGAGTGGAGGGAGAGAGGACGAGGGAGGAGGCGGTTAGTAATCTAGAGCACATGGACGCACGGCACACGGGAGGGAGAGATAACACATAACGTGATGATCTATGATGAGGATGTCTGCTGGCACAGTGACTTTTTCAACTGTGGAATTCCTGCTTTTTTAAATCCCTCTTTACCGTCAGCAAAGTAGAATTTCTACTCTAGAAAGGAGACTAAACGGTAAAGAAGACGAGGAGGTGAGAGAAACGAGGGCGAGAAAACAATAAATAATGAGGGAATGAAGAATGGGAGAAGAGAGGATACACCAGAGTGGAGCAAGAACGCCTGGTACAAAGAGAAGGTTTAAATGGGACGGGGAATAAGGCGATCGGAGAAGAAATGGAGGGAAGGATTGGTGGAGGGAAATATGAGAAGAGGAAAACGGCAAGAGGGATAAGGAAGGGTGAGACAGGAGGAGGGCAGGACAGAGGCACCCGAAGGGAAGTAGGGCCGGGGTGAGAGAGATGCAGTGGACAGGGAGGAGCCACTATGACAGTAAAGAAGGGTTAAGAAAATGAGGAATCCCACATATGCAGGAACTACTTTCCCAGACGCGTCTGGAGCGCAAAAGAGGGCAACGCCCTCACAGACTCACGACCAAATCCCTTCCCAGGGTTTCCATGAATCACAGAGACCCGCTGGAACGTCCCACGGCCGTATTATCTTGGAAGCCGTCGGCAATGGGGACAGTAAAATAGCATCCAGAAGTTGGCGGGAAAAACCGTGTGATACGCATTTGTGTCGCGGCAAAACTTGGCGGGCGGCGGTGATAAGTTGGGGTCCTCTACCAGTTCCATTAGCCTCCCGCGCCGCCAACTTCTTATCGGCGCTCACCACACCATCTGGATAAATAAACCATTACAGTTTCATACACCCAGTATACGGTTCCGACCGAAACTGTGTCTCCGGCCACTTTCTGAGGGGTCAGCCCTATATTTCCTTTTAGTCATAATGCACCGCATTATAGGAACTGTTCCAAATATTCATGTTCTTCAAGATTCTCACGGCGGCTTCTGTAAACAAATTTCAGTAACGTTTTCCTCAAACTTCCAGTAATACTTTTAAATTATGGACAGGGAATGTTCCCGGTCGTTGCACTGCATACTTCCCCACGAGAGAGTCTTCCACCCATAAATAGGTATTGTGGGAGATAATGGCAGAGATTGCCGATGCATGAGGCGCCAGGCTCGCTCCAAGGCTTTCCAAAAGCCAAACTCAAACCTCCAAAATGCCCTACGAAGATACGACTTTATGGATGCAGAAAATACGGAAGGAAAGAAAGTTAGAATGAAGAAAATACAGCATACATAAAATCTATCTCTCTGACGACGACTGTGTGGTCCTTTGGTGTCATATAGCCTGGCTACTGACCTGACACTCAAGGGTCAGGTCAAAGGCCAGGTTATCATACCCAATGGTCGTACCGTCCTCCTCAAGGTAAGTACCATCTTGTCCAAGGGTTGCAGCGTCGTGCTCAAGAAGTTATGCAACAGCTAGTCACATAACATGTATTTCGCACAACTCATGTTTACACTGTGGATCAGGCCAGACACAACGTATGAGTTAGAGAATCTGACCAGGTCTGTAGCAATAACTGAACGTTCTGTTAACAAGTATTCTCGTCTTGGTGCTAACTTTCATATCCGGCAAAGTTATCTGTTCTATTTCACAGCTATCTAAGGCTGTTACCCTCCACACGGTGTTACAATTCGCCTTCAAAATCCCGAGAAAGAATTTCCTTCATAGCACCTCCAGCTTGGCTCTCATTCCGCATCACCAACAGCCCGTCGGTAATGGGGAGGGGAAGGTGGTACTACCAGTGCCCTGCCACCTCTCTTCTTGCTCCCCCCCCCCCACACACACACACAGCCTGCCGCAGTCCTCCTACCACAGAATCCCAGTTTTGTTCTCATCTCTTCACCACAGCCAGCAACAGACCTGTCGCTACATCACCCGAGCGCTGCCCTTATCTCTTCGCCAGCCCTCCTTCCACAGTAGCTCTTGGTCGCTCCTCACCTCTCCTACAGCCCAACATTCAATCCATCGTAAGCCAGCTAACGGCTATCTTTCTCCACAGCAGTTCGGTCTCAACTATCGTTCCCTCTCCCCACTCAAGGCGATCAGGACCCTCTACAGCAATACTTGTCGGATCTTATTACCCCTACAGACTTTCAGTGGCAGTATCTCAACCCTAGCCATCAACTCCAGAGTCCCATCCTCAGCCATCCATAACATCCCAATCCGACCCTTGGACAGCATCCTAACCCTAGCCATCCACACTAGACCGACACTAGCCATCAACAGCATTCCCAACTTAGCCATCCAGAGTACACCAACTCCAGCCATTCACAGCATCTCAACCAATGGATCTCTACAAAGCAAGACTAGTTCGGGCCATCCCTCACCCTCAATACATTGGTTCAGTCCTCTCCTGTAGTCCGCCTCACAGGTGCTAGCGACGGGAAAGGATAAGCGACGGTGCTCTGCAGGCTCCAGCACTAGTCACAATACATACATACACACACACACACACACACACACGAGCGCGCGCAGGCGCCCTCTACTTAGATTACCCCATAAAAAAATCCCACAAATCCCTTAATTTGCATAACCCTATCACCCGAGTTCACTTGGAAAATTAGGGCGATTCAACTCTTTCAGAGGAGCTGGTGTGTGTACATTCCGCAACCGCCAGGTTGAAAACTGCGAGGACGGATGGATAATCAATTTGAATACCGGGGGAGAAGCATCACAGCCAACAGGCGTAAAATGAGCATTTAGGGAGGACAACCCTAGGAGGGCCGCTGGCACCCTGGTGCCCTGTACCGCACCACTCCCTCTCTCACCTCCTCCCGGGTCTGGATTAATCCTCCCTTTAGCTATGATTATTTCGTGTCGAACCCAGGCTTCGTCCAGATCCTAATTAACCGGAATTCATTAGTTCTCACTCACCCATTCATTCAGTCTAGTCCATGACGCTCAAGTTGCCGGCTGGCTTCAGATCGAGTTGTCGTCCGTCCCAGCCAGAGGCATATTCCCCCCAGCGTGTTTCTCAACATTTTCCCCGTCGCCGATGACCCCCGCAGGCACCCGAGTCACCACCCAACACATGACACACGTCGGCCAGGGTCCGTCATATTCACAGTGATCATGTAATAACCAAGGTACACGGGCGAGGAGGCCCCTGGCCGTGTCGCAGGCCGGGGAACACGTCTGCCCCCGCCCAGGGAGAATTTACAAGTCGCTCACTCAAAATAGCAACACCCGCCTCCTGGTGCCTGGTCAAGAAGGTGGACGACACCTCGATCACTCTTCTTTTTGATTCACCACTGGCATCACTGTCTGAGGATAGTGGTGGAGGGGGTGCTACTGCAGCCCGTGGGTGATGGTAGAGGGGAAGGTGGTGCTACCACAGCCACCGGTTGATGGGGAGAGAAAGGTGGGACTACCACAGCCCGTGAGTGATGGGGAGTGGAAGGCGGTGCTACCACAGTCTGTCGATAATGGGGAGGGGAAGGTGGTGCTATCACATCCCAAGGGTAATGGGGAGGGGAGGTGCTGCTACCAGACCCCATGAAGTGTGTGGGATGGGGAGGGATACAGTGGGATCCAACAATATGAAAATATATCAAACTCAAACTTTGTAAGTATCCATCCATAACGGTCCAGTTTTATTCCAGCGGTAAACGTCACAATAAATTTACTGGAACTGTTTTGTTTCCAGTGCATTCCTGTGATCCCTTAAAGAGCAGAGAGACCTTACCTCGCCTGAGGGGCTCGCATGCGTCAGGCCCCACCTCACCCGGACATTACCAAACCCTCTGACCCTTGACCACAGAAATTTTGTTTCGTCTGACTTTGGTATGTGATATTAAACTCTACCTAAATATGTCAGCGACTCGTCCTGATATATACCCCTGATCCAGTGACCGATATACCTAATCTTTTGACCTCAAAATCATGGCAAAGCTGTGGAGGGTCAGGGTCAACTCTCTCAAGCCTCAACCTGCTGACGCTGTCCATTATTGAAGGTGTAGACTCAGGTGCCTCATGCACAGCCCACCAAGACACGATAAGAGATGGAACGGGAGGCGTTGCTTCGTTCGACCGCGAGACAAATATCCCTGGCAGCCTTGAGATACCAGATGGAAGAGTATGTTGCCCTTCTTTAGGGCCTTCAGACCCGCCATCAGCCAGAAGAAAGGAAAGGGTTCCGTTTGAAGAGAATTCGTCAAAAGCGTTCCAAATGAACCAATCAAATCAAGACTCACTCCTACGTCGTTACCGCCTTTTTCCTTGTTGACCCCGTCATTATCATCGTTGTTTAAACTGTCGTCGTCTCTGCCTGCAGGTTGCGAGAATCAGGCAACCAATCACTTGTTTTTCTCACACAGGAAAAAAAAAAAAAAAAAAAAGCAGCCACGCCTCTCCCTCCGAAAACTTATCCTTCGTCGAACAGTAAGGCAGGGAAGGCCAGAACGGGCCTGCGCTACCATCCCAGCCACTACCAGGAGAAAGAAAAACTACTATATTTAAGGCATAAGTATTCCTACGTCTACCCTCTCAAGGCCCTGGTTGTGAAGGTACGTTTGTGGGTTGTACCTGTCGCCAAACGCTCGATTTTATCCTTTTCAGTACGACGGTACTACCGTCGTGCTCAAGGGTCGTACCATCGTACCCAATATGTTAAAGAGGTAGACAGTCTCATGCAGCGCCGCCAGGGGTCTGAGGGACTGGGAGGGCCTGCGGTGGGGAGGGCTGCATCGAACTCCACCCCTGCCCTCGATTATGCTAATCAAGGAGTCCGACGAAAACACGGGAGAAGGGGGTCGGCATCACCCTGAAAATATCTGATACAAAACAGCGCTGGGAGAGCCATCGGGTCGTCAAGGAGCGTCTCCTACGACGTATACCTGGGGTGTTATCCTTCCTACAGCAACCACGAGGACGTATAGAAAACAAGAAAGGAAACCCCCCCCCCAGATACCTAACATCAAACTTATAGTCTTATGTGTAATTTTCCAAACTTTTAAGAAATGGCTGACAGTAGATCCCCAAACTATAACTAACAACTGTTCAGAGTTCAAAGTTTTTTATGCCTAAATTTTAGTTTCCCAGCCTGGGTAAAACTTGTGGGGAAACTGTTGTAAATTTTTGGCCCTGATGGGAACAAAATATATCCGATTCGTTTAGTGAAGAAATATTCATAAAAACTCCATTATGATTCCTGGATTACTGGCGAGGAGAAATGCGTGGCAGGCCAGCAGCCTCGAGCCACTGAAAATCAAGTGTGGGTAGCGTGGCGAGCGGCCGTGAGGTGGATGGCAAAGTTTGGCATAGTGCGCACGTTGGCAGCAAGGGCTGCTTAAATGCCACCGCGACGCAGGCGCCCCCAGCACCACCACCACGCCCAGGTCTTCGCGTTGTGTCTATAACGATCGTTCACCTTTAACCACCCCAGTTCGAGCAACCTTTATTTGCATCAAACATTTCTCTCCTCCTTCTGCGACTCAACTTCCACCCCTACTCTCCGATCTTATCCACTCCCCATCCTCATACACTCCCCCGTCTCTCAACTCCCACCCCTACTCTCTCGTCTTATCCACTCCCTATCCCCCAAATCCTCCACGTTTTACTTTCTGCGTATAATTACGACTCGTTCTCCCGCTCGCTTCAACGCCTTCCTCACGGTCAATTCTTCCCGTTCACCACTGACTCGTGTATCTTCCCCTCCATCATCCCTCCCCTCCATCACTATCCTGTGTGTACCCCCCTCCCGCGCTCCTTCACCTCCGCCCCTCCGATTATCTCCATTGTCACTCCAAAACGAAAAAGTCTTCACTGTTTTTAGCGGCTTCCCCGTAGAGTCCAGCCAGTCCCATTAATTCCATTCTTTTCTCTCGTTGTAATTGCTCCTCCATCCCCCGTGGTATCCTTCCTCCACCTTCCCCTGTGGTACCCACCCTCCATCTTCCCCCGTGGTATCCTCCCTCCACCTTCCCCCATGGTACCCACCCTTCAGCTTTCCACATTCCACCGTAATCCCCACATTCCCCACGTGTTAATATCCCTACCTCCTCGTGTTATCCTCCCCACCTCTCTCTCTTGTTATCACCCTCACCTTCCTCTTGCATTATTATCTCTAGCTTCATCTTGTGTTATCACCCCAACTTCGTTTCGTGTTATCATTCCGCACCTTCCGCTCGTGTTATCACCCCCACCACGTGTTATCACCCCACCTTCCTCCCGTGTTCTCATATCCACATTCCTCTCCTGTCATCACCCTTTCTCTCAACCCGAGTTAAGACTGCCTGTTGCCAAATTACTTAGCTATAATTCCTGCAATTATGAGGAAGGCGGGATGGAGTGTGGGTAGGGCGATGTTGTCGCAAGCCTGATGCTGCCTGATCAAGCACACATCTCCCCGAAGCATAAACACAAGCCTCTGCCGATGCATTCACATCAGTTCAATGCTGGCGCTAATTCCGCTTGTAACCTTTTATAAACATTTAATGTACCAGAGCCTCCCGAAAAAATAACTGAATAAATGAAGAAGTAATATCTCAGGGCACTTGTGATGAGATCTGGGTTGAATTTCACCATCTGCCTAATTCCCAAGCGGCTGGAAAATACAACAGTTACTTGGGATGAGTCGGCAGGCGGCCGTGTGTGTGTGTGTGTGTGTGTTAGTGTGGACTGCCATGTAGCCAACTCTCTTCACCCTCCTGCCGGTAATAACTAGGTAAGCCAACTTGTCGACGCGTTCACGATGTGAACCGAAACACAAATACGTGCGAGAGAGCGGCCGGGGTCGGCCTTTCTTGTGTCTCGTTCAACTTTCCTCGCTGCTCGAGTGAAGAAGAGGAACAAAAACTGGATATGACGCTATTTTACGAGACGTTTATATTCTGGAGGGAACTTTCCATTGGTAAGATTTCTCCCCCCCCCCCAACCCTCCATTTTCTCTCCTCTACTAGCCTCACCCTTCCCTCCAGCATTCTTAACCTCCCTTTCAGCATCCCTACCTTGCCCTCCAGCCCTCCACCCTTCCCTCCACCATCTTCACCCTGCCCTCCACTGCCTTTATCCTGGTCATAAGCGTCCTCACCCTCCCCTCCACGGTCCTCATCCGCCCTCAAGCACCCTCATCCCCCTCCATCGTCCTCATCCTTCCCTCGAGCGTCCCCCTCCTGCCCTCCATCGTCCTCAACCTCCCCTCCAACGTCCTCACCCTCCCTCCAGCATCCTCCCCTCCCCTCCAGCTGGGCCGGACGCGCGGTGACATGCCGCCTACCAACCAGTTCCGCTGTTCTCCTAAAATTCCAGTGATCACTCGCCATTCTCATTCATTGACTCGACTTTATTGTCAACATTAACTTGGCTGGTCTCCTTTTCTTTATTTCCCGCCGCCATAGACCAGGTTTATGGCGGCCGCTGCTCACCCACGCACATCCTCCTCTATTTAAATCATTCTCGTCTCCCAAAATGTATTTGTCTTGGAGGATAATCTAGGCCACACTATTTCTTGGGACGTTTATTCTGACCTCTCTAAAATTTCAAGGCTTCTTGGATCTTCGCTGATGCTGGTTGTTCACTGTCGTAATTCGCTTTTCCCCCTACTCCCCACTTCACCACCCTCACCCTCCTCCCACACACCAGTGAGTAGTGCTTTCTGCCGATCTAAGGAAGTGGTCAGTGCCAATCTCTGGGTCCGCTCTGTGCCAATCTTAGGGACTGACCTCGATCCTCCCCCGGGACTTCGGAAGTGGGAGATCCAGACTCTGGTCAATAAACTCCCCTAACTTTAAAGTTTGAGAAGCAATCCCTATCAACACGTCAAGGGAAACTTTATTACGGGTGGAGGAGACAAGTTTGGGAGCGCTAATCCAATAATAGTGGAAGGCACGCAAGAAAACTCACACCTCTCGGCCCAGCAGGACGTTCCTCGCCATATGATTCGCGTCTTGACTCACCTGGGGGAGAGGAGAGACGGGGAGACATTAGTAGTGAACGAACATGTACAGAAATTATTGAAATGTCACAGAAATCTGTCAACATTCACACATTTCATAAACAAAAATACACCAACAGAAAAAAAAAATACACTCAAAAATACTGAATCATAACACCTCCAGCAGAAATACAGAGGCGGCGTGCGACAACCTCCCCAGCAGCCATCTGCTGGTACCTTCTCGCTGCCGCAGAATATATTTCCCGCCTCAGAGACCAGTTACTTTGAAGTGTTCATCTACAAAACGTCGACCAAAGGGGAAACAGGCCTCCCTCCCCTTCGCTCAATCGGCCTCCCCACCAGGACCCAAGGGGATTCATCCTACGGCGTCTGGCACACAGTTCCCTATCAATGCGGTGCTCTGACGCCCCGTCCTCCACAGCCATGGGACGGGTCTCTCGTGGGAAAGGTCTGGGAATGATTTCTGGCGTTGTTCCGACGGGAAATACGCTAGTGAGGGTCATTCTCATACTTACTCTTAATCTCCCTTACACGACACATGTATGCTATCTCCATCACACATTTGTATTTCTCTTTGTTTATGACAAATATCTGAAAACCGTTATTCGTTTAACCAGTGGATATGATTGGGCAAGTTTCCATCATCCTCCCAGCACAACTGATGGATGCTTGTAGCTCAGCTGCCATCATCGTCCTCATTACAACAACGATTTTCAACTGACGTGGAGAGAGAAGTTTCGAGAGCTAAAAACGTCAACCGATTTTTTCAGTGGGTTGCCCCACGTTCTCGCCTGTCTTGCCATTTTAAATTGCTGAATAATTCACTACGTTGCCAAATCCTTGTTAACGCTTTTTTTTACTATGTAACCTATCATGTATCTAAATCATTCAGTCCGAATCCCTTAAACTTTTGTGCACACTGTCCTCTTTTGCGCCAAGGGCCACAGGAGGGGTAGGAGTGCGCAATACATTAACCGCTCTTGCGGTATATAAATTACATTCTTCCTCTCACCTCGGCCTCGACTCCGCCCCACGTTTAACCTGGCCTCACCCAGTCATATCTTTGCCCAATGCTCTGCCTTCATCTGCACCTCGACCTTATCTAGTTCCCAGCCTCAGCCTCGCCCTCCCAACTCAGCTTCTTCAAGTCACTATCCCAGACCTCGTCTCATCCCTGACCCAGCTCTATCTCGTCTTAAAACCTTTACAGTACCTATTTCACTCAGGTTCACAAACTCTGGCATCATCTCTACCTCTAACTCCGGGCCCTTCTCGTTTGCTATCCCATCTACCCTCCCGTCCCATCTAGCCCACAGACACTCAGCGGCAAAACCCACATTTTACGAATCTTACCAACACTAGTGTCTAAAACCTTGTTCCTAGCACACCACACCCTACAGCAGGGGAGGCATGAGGAGAGACGAAGAATAGTCGTGCCCTTCATCCTTACAGCATCTGCCTCTGCGGTGTACTTCCTCAGTGGAGGTAACGGCCCACAAGCCCACCTGCCTCGCCGGGTAGTGGACTAGCATCACGGACCTGGACCACGGACTTCCGATCACAGGTCCAGACCATGGGCTTTCTCTTGGACCGCGGACTTGGACCATAGGCTCGGTCCATTGGCACAAGATCTGGACCACAGACTTGGACTATGGATTCGCGCCACGAATCCAAACCAAAGCACTGGACTCATGACAACGAATACGATACACGATTCCAGGGCACGTCACAACTGGGACACATACTACAACACTCCTACGACACACACTACAATATTCCTGGGGCACACACTGCAACACTCCTGGGACACACAGCACAACACCCCTGGGACGCACAGTGCAATACCCCTGGGACACAACCCACGTCCCCACAGAGACACACACTACAACACACGAGGGATACAACACAAAGCACAACAACCAAACAAGACGCACAATCGACCTAGCAGTAGCCAAGCCTCCCGGGAGGACAGCGTTGCACTCTTATCTCTCATTAAACTCGAAAGTTTTATTCAGGCGACAACGTACAAATGACACCCAGTACCAGGCAAGGCAGATGGACAGTCAACATGGCCATTTCAAGTAACTACTGAACAGCTAAATGCTTACAGACAACATCAAATGTCTAATCACCTAATTGCTTCGTGCTATCATCCTTTGGCGTTTCGTGTCACGATCCAGAATTACAGAAAGGTACACAGACAGCGGCACAGAACTTATCAGCCCCGGAACACGGCACTTCCATCCGTCGGCACGACACCACAACCCTGGTGTCTGGATCCCTGGTCCTTGACCTGACCCTTAAGGTTGACTGAAAGACTAGACTTTAAGGTCAAAAGTCACCCCTTCATACCCAAGGGTAAAACCGTCGTCCTCAAGGGCTATGCTGTCGTGCTCCAAGGGTAAGACACATTTAAATCAACCTGGGGCGCTTCAGCAACGTAAGGGCCCCGCCAGAAAAAGTTCCTCGGCTTATTAACTCAAATTCCGCCTATTAGCGCTTATTACTTTCCCCGCCCGCCGGAGAGTGACGAACGCCGCGGAGCCAAAGTTGTCCAACTTTGCTCTGGAGCGGCTGAAAGGCCAGACGTTAGTCATTTCCTGCAGGTAACATTCCGTCGTAGGTCAGCGGGCGAAATTAGCCGCCCTGACGTCACCTTACAGCAAAATAAACTTCGTGAGTGAAACTGTGAGTGGTCACCCGAGACCGGGCAGCCCCTCCCCGCTGCCTCCCTCCAGCACGGTACGTCATCCGAGACCTGGCGTCCCCACCCTACCTCGGCACAGCCCATCACCCAAACCCAAACGCCCTCCCCAGCACGTTCGATCCCTTCAGGCCCACCTTGCAAATCTTCCCCCCCCCTGCTCCTTCCACCACCTCCCCTCTCTCCCACCATCCAGTTACCTCCGTCCCTCCCCCATCATCTCCTTCTAACTCGTGTCCTCCACCCATCACCCACCCCAGGGGCACCAGAACGGTAATGTAAACTGGATCAAACTTTTAGACGGTAGGCACAGTTAAAAAGATGTGGTGTAATGTTAAAGACGGATTACCCTCCCAGAGAAGGAGGAGTAATGAGAAGGAACTGTCTGGCTGGATGACGAAACAAATTAGAGATTTAATTGGAAAGTTATAGAAATGTCGTATATGAAATATGAAGTAAATCATAAGCCGCGTGATCATAAAGTGAATTTCAGACTGCGGGCAGAGTTTGTCAAGAGGAGATTAGAGTGAATGAAACAGAATCTGAAAAGAGAATTTCTCACAATCCTCGACAATTCTTTAAATATAAAAGAAAGAAAATTATCAAAGGCACTATAAGCTCTGGTTATTCATGGTGTGGGCACCTTAGCAAACGAAAACAAAATTATTACTTCCTTATCTTCTTTATTAAGTACGTCATTAATAAGTAAGTTCTTCGATTCAGTGTTAATTACCGAAAACTTTTCAGGTGCAAGACGAAGGTAAACCGTAATCCCAAGGACAAAAAGAGAAATATTAGCCTCACACAACACCCAGAGCTATACAGGTATGAGAAGTACTGACAGACTGGAGGGTGGATAACAGAGTACCAAGAAGGAAGGATGTCAGATAAAAGGTCTATCTTAAGGAATTTACGAATCTCAGGGAGTGCTTTAGTCACATAGATAATAACAAATATAAATACCCTCGTATGTTATATACTCGGACTTCCAAAATGCTTATGATAAAGGACCTCCACATCATTGGTAGGTAAAATCAAACCACAGGACGAGGGCATCGTTGAAGCCCATGGATCGTGTGCCGGCTTACAGACAGCAACAGTCGTATTAAACAGGAAAGATCCGACTGGCTCAGTGTGACAAGTGGCGTACCACAAGGCTCAGTTCTAGGCCCTCATACTTTTATATAATCTGGAGAATATGGGTCACCAGTAAAGTCTCGATATTTGCCCATGACATAAAACTAGGAAACAAAGCTCACATAAAGGCAGACCACCTGGGGGTACATGAAAGGCCTGGACAGACTGATGCAGTGGCCAGACACATGACAAATAGACTTCAATGCAGAAATTTGCGAACTCATGTGCTTTGGTGATAAAAAATAAAATACGAGACACACGAAATACTGCATATGGAACGCTATTACCAGAAATACTAAGAAAAAAGATCTTTGTGTAATAATTAGCTATAACTTCAAATATGCAAAGCACTGCCGAACTGCATATGATAAAACAAAAGAAATGTAATATACGTATACTATAGAACGAAAGGTACATTACTTTATAATGCATCAGTCAATCCAAATTTAGAACACCCCGTTCACTTCTGCCCTCCAAACTTCATCACAAACGAAGAAACACTGGAGCGAATACAAAGAATTTCAACAAACTAATTCCGTCACTCAGAAATAAATCTCATGAGGAATGGTTCAGGGATCTAAAATTGCCTTTAAAAAAAAAATAGAGACTCCGGGCAGTATAAACAAATGTTTTTAAAATACAAAATAATTTAGTAAACGTGACTCAAGAGTTTCTATAGCTCTGAACGGAAGATTTAAGACAAACATGGTCGAAAGTATTTTTTCAGCAGGCGATACAAAACAGCGTAACAAAGTGCCTTCAGATGTTTTCAGGTTGGAGACCTATCCTACAAGTCATTCACTATTGTCCAGTTCTAAACAGTTTGCTTATCATATAACTTGTAATTCAGTCATTGGACCCATACCCCGGACCTTTTGTGCACTCTGTATCCTCTTTTGCGCCACTACCCACAGGATGGGTAGGAGTCCTCGATGAATTCGCCGCTCTTGTGGCAAAAATGTGCAGTAGCAGCCATCATTATTTTTAAATCATGGCTCAACAAATATCATAATGACATGAAATATCACTAATTCTGTTTATGAAAAGCAATCTGATATGCTCATATCTCACCTTCCTTTCCCGGAGACAGTCTCTTACATTCTCCCTAGAGAACCCGGCAGCTGAGACTACATCAGAATGTGTCTGCCATCTATCCTTTCTTATAAAAGTTCCACGTCCGTACGTACTATCTTCATGGTGCTCCTCCATAGTTACTCTCCTGCCTGCTGATAATACGCCAGAGGGAGTACTTGCATACTTACGAACGAGCAATTATGACAAGATTTTACCAAAAGACAGGGCTAATACGGTTAGCGAAGGAGAGTATCAAGTTACGAAGGAGTCATGTGAGTTCCGTGTTGTCAAGGGCTATGTGTGAGGTGGAGAGATTGTATGTCTGAACCGAGAGCCAGCAGCCCACGCCTGGGTGAGGCATAGAGAAGAGACAGCTACCTGTGCCAAAGGACTGACATTTGATAGCCACTGAAGTGCTGACTTACTTGAGCAGCCGTCACTAACCCTCCCGACACCCAAGCGGGTAGTACCGGTAATATGCCTCCCTGGTCGGTGGCTGCCTGCCACCTAGTGACGGGTAGGAAAGAGCCATCTGCTTTACCACCCCGTCTCCATCCATCACAGTCGGTAGGTTTCATATGTGAGGATGGTCAAGACGCTCACACCATATACGTAACATCAATAAGCACTAAAATTCCTGACATCGTCAAAAAAGTTGAGCTACACCAGGTACCTAACACTCGCATTCGGATGTCTCACTATCCAACAAACCAAGAAATATGGCTATAAACTTTCGCTAAGATACCAGAACACAATTAACCAAGCCGACCAAAGCGTTCATCTTCAGAGTTCTTTCCATTATCTTAGCGGTATTTCAAACGACGCCCCACTCTCTGGTAGGGGGTTACACCCGGTAGATGTTGCTTTTGCTGTCCCTTTGATGAAAGAGAGAGAGAGAGAGAGAGAGAGAGAGAGAGAGAGAGAGAGAGAGAGAGAGAGAGAGAGGAAAAAAGACTGTATTTGTAGGTGCCATTGTATTTGTATTTGTCCTCGCCTAATATACCTGCTTTCAACTTTATCTTCCCCACATTACTTAAAACCTTCTGCGTTACAGCAATATACAAGTTCAGGCAACAACTTCACCTGGAATATAATCCAGTTGGTCATCTAGACAGGGAGGTACCAGTGGTGTATGTGTGAAGTTTCTATTACGTATTGTTCTTTAGTTACCGTGCAAACAGGAATATGTGCACAGACAGAGACAGACAGACAGACGCAGACGGGACGACATCATGTCCCGCAAACACTTCTGTGGTGGTGGGACAGAAAAATAAAAGAAACAAGCAATAAAAACACATCATAACGGTAATATGCCAAAACAGCTACAGGGAAGTCATCCCTACATGACTTGCGGTCAAGAAAATTGATCATCACATTAAAGGATGGAATAGTTTGCGCGACACCAACCTGCTGGGAAATATGTTGACAGTGATACTTGATATGCTGCCGCCCCAGCCCTGCCTTACATGGGCACGTACAGCTCAACAGTCTGCACGTGCAGAGAACATTCCATTGTAAACCAATGAACCACGTAGACTTATCGTAATAGTATACACGTGCTTTAAACTGGTTGTGGTCGATGTGGTGTAGCGGTTAGCGTCCCTGAGCGTGATGCATTCACGGGCCGCCCACCAGGGTCGAGCGCATTGGTTGTAATCCTGGTTGCTGCTCTCGGTCCACAGTCAACCCTGCTGTTCATTAATCCCTAGGGGTTAGTCGATAAAATGGGTACCTGGCTCAGGTGCAAATATATATATATATATATATATATATATATATATATATATATATATATATATATATATATATATATATATA
>JAYMFT010085467.1:0-14174 GCA_038088735.1 Panulirus argus | reverse complement strand
GTGTGTGAGAAATACTTAGATAAACAGTTAGATTTGTATGTAGCATTTATGGATCTGGAGAAGGCATATGATAGGGTAGATAGAGAGGCTTTGTGGAAGGTCTTAAGAATATATGGTGTGGGAGGTAAACTGCTGGAGGCAATGAGAAGTTTTTATCAAGGGTGTAAGGCATGTGTATGAGCAGGAAAAGAGGAGAGTGACTGGTTCCCAGTAAAGGTCGGTCTGCATCAGGGATGTGTGATGTCCCTAAGGTTGCTTAATTTGTTTATGGATGGGGTTGTTAAGGAAGTAAATGCAAGAGTTTTGGAGAGAGGAGCGAGTATGCAGTCTGTTAGGGAAAAGAGGGCCTGGGAAGTGAGTCAGTTGTTGTTCGCCAGTGATACAGCACTGGTGGCTGATTCGAGTGAGAAACTGAAGAAGTTGGCGACTGAGTTTGGAAAAGTGTCTGAAAGAAGAAAGCCGAGAGTAAATGTGAATAAGAGCAAAATTATTAGGTTCAGTAAGGCTGAGGGACAAGTTACTTGGAATGTGAGTCTGAATGGAGAAAAATTGGAGGAAGTGAAGTGTTTTAGATATCTGTGAGTGGACTTGGCAGCGAATAGAACCATGGAAGCGAAAATGAGTCATAGGGTGGGGAAGGGGATGAACGTTCTGGGAGCGATGAAGAATGAGTGGAAAGAGAGAACGTTACCTCGGCGAGCAAAAATGGGTATGTTTGAAAGAATAGTACTTCCAACAATATCATACGGTTGCGAGGCATGGGCTATAGATAGAGTTGTACGGAGGAGGATGGATGTATTGGATTAACTGTTTAAGGAAAATATGTGGTGTGAGATGGTTTGATCGAGTAAGTAACGTAAGGGTACGAGAGATGTATGGTAATAAAAAGTGTAGTTGAGAAAGCAGAAGAGGGTGTGTTGAAATGGTTTGGACATATGGAACGGATGAGTGAGGAAAGGTTGACAAAGAGGATATATGTGTCAGATGTGTAGAGAACAAGGAGAAATGGGAGACCAAATTGAAGGTGGAAAGATGGAGTGAAAGGGATCTTGAATGGTCGGGGCCTGAACATGCAGGAGGGTGAAAAGCTTACACGGAAAAGAGTGAAATGGATCGATGTGGTATACTGGGGTCGACGTGCTGTCAATGTACTGAACCAGGGCATGTGAAACTTCTGGTGTAAACCATGGAAAGGTCTGTGGGGCCTGGATATGGATAGGGAGCTATGGTTTCGGTACATTACACATGACAGCTAAAGACTGAGTGTGAGCGAATGTGGCCTTTTCGTCTGTTTCCTGACGCTACCTCGCTGACACAGGGGATGGCGATGCTATTTCCTGTGGGGCAGGGTGGCGTCAGTGAATGAATGGAGGCGAGCAAGTATATTTACATGTGTATGTATAAGTATGTATATATGTATAATTTGGTATATGTATGTATTGTGCATATATGTGCATGTATGTA
Organism: Panulirus argus; assembly: GCA_038088735.1. NCBI lineage: Eukaryota > Metazoa > Arthropoda > Malacostraca > Decapoda > Palinuridae > Panulirus > Panulirus argus. Next base: position 12,710 of record JAYMFT010085467.1, on the reverse strand, counting down.
TATATGTGTGTATGTGAGTGGATGTATCTTTCTTCAACTGTTTCCTGGCGCTACCTTGCTAACGTGGGAAACAGCGATCAAGTATAATAAGTAAATAAATAAATAAATATGTATGAAGAGCCACCTTCGACGAGGTTGTTACCTTGTTAGTGCGTATCTAATCATAAAACATTTTCACGTGCACGTGGCGTAAACTAAAGACGATCACCTGCAGTTTGGTGAGTGAAAAAGTAATCATTATTAAAGTATGTAAAGACATCCGACATATGTAATATCACTGCCACAGGATGTGCAGCTCTTCTTCCATACAGAACAGTATCCCCACACATGAGTCATTGTTTGTCTATCTTTTTATCATTACCGTAGGTTTCTAGATCCCATCTGGTGCAGCGTTCACAGTGAAATAGAGAAATGATCATGGAAAACTGTACCTTGTTTCTTCGTCAGCCTTCCTCCCGACGGAGGGGGGGCACAGCTGGCGGTGTCCACGGAAAGCATGCGCCCTCCTGATCCGTCCAGCGTTTTCCTCCTCAATGGACGATGCCGGAATCTGTGGCGGGGAAGGCTCCTCCCCCTCCTCCACCTGGTGTCGCTGGGAGAAGAGCGCCAAGAGATCGTCGGTGCTACCGCAGTCCGCAAGCCTGCTACCCTCCAGCAGCTCATCGTCGGTGTCAGGATACGCCTCGGTCGTGGAGCTATCATCGTCACTCTCATCCCCTCCACCGTCACGACACAAACATCCCCCAGCACCAGCCCCGTCACAAGCTCCCCCAGCACATCCGCAGCCACCAACGATCTCCCCCGAGGGATGGATGGACGACACTCTGACAGGATCCTCTGCACTGGAGCAGCCTATGTGGCACACATCCTCCTCCCCATCCATGTCTCTGGTATACTGTACAACCACTGTTGTGAGGTTGGCCTCTGAAAACCACAGGCATCAGATCAATTCCAGCAAAACAATGGCTTTAGAGAAAACCCCAAGTCTGCTCAGGTGAAAGATCAAGGACTCGGTGGACGCGCAACCTAGGAATACATTTTCACCTTCTCCCTCTGACTCTCTCATAATTCGAACAAAGAGCTACAGTACGTATTATCTACGAAAATCAGTAACGCCGTCCTTATATGTTACAGTAAACACAGTATAACACAGCGAGTGCTTAATACACGACCATTTTCTTTGCAAGTGCAAAGCTCAGAAAATACAGAACCACGTTCACACTCTGAAGGTTTGGGACTAATCTCAGAGTCCTGTCGAAGTTGAGTGCCCCACAACGGCTCTGTTCACTTCCGTCGGTCCACAGCAGACCACCACAGGCGGGCACACGGTGTTGATGTCGACTGCTTCTCACCGCTCTAAGCATGAGGCACACTCGCAGATAATGCTGCTAGTTTTAGCCACTGTTACCATTAAGCGCCACCATCACCTTGCAGGGTGAATGTGGTGTCCAAGGAGTCCAACCCCGCCCCCCTCCCTATCCTCTACAACTCTATAATTCGCGCGCCCTCCCTCACTGCACCACTATTGCCCTCCACACCACACTCCTTGCTTATCTCTACCACAAAACCCAACCCAAACACCCTACCACTCTTCCCGTGCGCCAGCTTTCCCATACTAACCCACCACTCCCGTCCGTCACCCCACGTTAACACACACACACATCCATTCCCACATTCCTCCGACGTACTGAACACCTCACACCATAGCAATTAGCAGAGTAAAGCTCCCCTATCCACTACCTGCGGGTAACGCAACGTTCTCCTCCCTTACCAAGCCAAGACTAACCAGAACCCACGCAGGTCAGGCCTTCTCGTTGGTGCCGGACGCGGGAATGACGCAAACAGATACGGCCAACGAAGACGAAGCCGGACATGTTTGGATGGATGACAGAATAACATATGCCGACAGGAAAGCGCTCCACCAGTGCTGTAAAACCGTGGGAGTCTGCCAGTGATGTGGCATGTGAACACGAACGGTGCCGTAGGACGAACATTTACCCTCATAGCTTTTAATTCTTCGTGGAAAAAAAATCAATCAAATACCAACTATCTACATTATCAAAAAATAAAAAATAAACATTCCCAACATAACAAAGCACGAGAGAGGAATTCCGAAAATGTAGTTCAACGGGCACGTGGTGTTGATTGATTTATGCTGGTATAAGCGTCTAATTTACTGTTGCACCCCATGCCCATCCTGTGGGTGCGGTAGCGCAAAAGGAATACTGAGGTCACAGAAGGTCTTTGTCAGAACACACTGGGTTGCTACTCATTACACAAACTGTTACAAAAATGGTTCGTTACATTTGCTTCCTTACACACGTTACATAGTCCTTCAGGTCGTAAATTTTACCGACTAGTTGCAAAAAGTGGAAACAATCTTAGGATTTCAAGTATTACGTTATTAACAATAAGGTGTTGCAATATTTCTTACAAAGTTTTTTCGACCTATCCTTGAGAGGTTCATCCAGCAAAACCCAACAGCTGAAGAATGTGGCAGGAAATAAAATCCTCTCACTCTGAGGAAAGGACCAATATCCACAGCCCTCACAGAAACCCACATCAAAGATTACAGAGCCAGTAAGGCTTAGATCCCGGATTAAAACTCGTACGGGTGTGACAGGATAGGAGAGACTTGTGAAGGAGCTGGGCTAAACGGAAAATAATTTCTTATAACATCTGAACCACCAGGTTCCTCGACTCATGCAGCAGAGGTGTTGGCTGTCATGTTTGGAAACCTCAAAGTGGTTATCTCACTAACCATCAGATGCAAAACCACAAAAATTTTTGAACCAAAAGAGATACAGAATCCTGTCTCAACAACTTAGGCGAACTGGCTCCAAATGTAACCTTCCTAGGGATCTTCAACCTGCCACATATAAGATGTGGGAATGGCCAGGAAACAGTGCGGTAAACAGGAATCTTACAGGAAGTAAACTCAAATGACCAGCTGTACAAAAGGGAACAAATATCTAAACCGTGAGAAACAAACAGAAAATATATAGGTATACGCTGGATCTGCCCTTTACAAATAATAGCTTAATGATGACATCACCTCTTCCAATACACTTAACTATGATCGCAACTAACAAGTATGGGTGTTATACCACCACGGCAAAACACGCCCCCTGTCCAGGTGAATTTAGGAAATTCAGTCATAATATGAAGTGGATAAAATAAGTAGCAGTAAACACTGAGCTCTTTGCGGTACAAAGGTGTGTCACTTGGGAGTGGCAAAACACCAGAGTGTGTAATACGTCTGACGGCAGCAGCGCTTCCAACATGCATCAGGCGTAAACCAAAGACAACTGCGGGAGAAGTCCGTACAAGACCGAGTGAGACTCCCCCTGTATACAAGACGGGCAGGAGTGAGACTCCTGAAGAAGCCATAGTTTAGTGAGCAGCTAGAAGCAAACCTGTCTTACTGGGTGACTCGGACCATGAACTCAGAAAACCAAACGACATCCGGGAGGAAGAAACAGACATCAGTGATTGACGTGTGCCGGTGTCAGCGGCTAGTTTCTTTGTAGCCAATGCTCATCCTGTGAGCGGTAGCGTAAAGATATTACAGAGTTCACAAAGGGTCTTTGTCTGACCCTAGCGGAATAATGGTTGTGACAAAAACTGTTAAAAAGTTGGTTTACTACATAAGCTTACATTATTTAGTTATTTAGTAAAAGACGGTGGGGGGGGGGGTGGATTCTACGCAAGAACAGAAGAGGCCACTTACATGGACTTAAGCAAGGACATGAGTAACGTACTGAGGCCAACAATCAGCTTAAGCCAAATGATCTAAACGACTCCTTTACCCGATGCCACTCCCATGTTGCACAACACAGACTACAGTAGCACGCCGCAGGACTACAAGAGAACCATTCTTAATACACCCAGTGCATTTTACTATAAGAGAAGACTTTTGGAACTTTGTCTTTCTAAACACATTTAAAAGACCATCAGCACGAGCACTGACCCTCTGGAGACAAAATATAGAACTGGACATAATCATCCCAGAGAATAAGCGACCGGTTCATACAGCCCCATCCTGCACAGGATACAAAGCTATTCCAAATAATTATCAACCCATAACGCAGACATTACTAACCATCCAAGCTTTGAAAGATTTTTTCCAGGAATCATGTCATACTCTCGCAGAAGCTTGGTCACGAACAATAAAACTGTAGAGGAAATGAAAAACAAAAATACATTGATGTGACACAAAGAGACAGCAAAATCCTTTGTGAAATGTGACTATGATATCACAGTACATACAATACATAATATGGAAATAACAGGAAGGCTGGGGAGATGGATATACAACTTCATGACTAACGCTGTTATCAATCAGGGTGTTCACAATGCCTCCAGGGTACATAAACCTCAGTTCCCCAGGAACTATACTTGTTTCTCTGCTGCTTTTCGTTCTGGTATCTTAAACACCCCTTAGTCTCGTATCATCCATTGTAAGGTGTAACGAGTGTTCAACGAGGGCATCCCATCAATGTAAGGTACTGTGAAACTACGAAAAGGCGTAAACAAGTCTTTGGTGGGCCAATACAAACAACATGCTCTTGAATGAAAAACGTCAACTGCTCCGTTGTGGAGGATAAGTAGAGATAAAGAGGACTAAGAATGCCGAACGAAAAGGGAAACCACTTCGAAAAGCAGTGTGGAAGACTCCGGAGAAATAATGTCTGACAATCTTACCTGTAGCGAGCTAAACAATACAAACTGCCTCTTCCAGATAGTTAGCAGGCTGGATTTAAAAGAACTTAGAAAAAAAAAAAAGTTAAACGAACGATAATGCTCTTTAAGACACTAGTGTTCTCCCAAATAGCATACTGCAGTGCTAACGACACCTTTGTGTGCGGGGGAAATTGTTAAGAAAGAGGGCAAAGCTCTTTCACAATCCACATCGACACTGTGATGGATCTGAGCCACTGGAACAATTGAGAGCACTACGGCTATACTTTCTCACGCACAGACGAAAAAGGTATATCACTCTTAACACTTAAGAGCATCCTGTAAGATACAGCCATCACCAACGCTCAGAATATCAATGAAATCTAAAGGAGCAAAGAAGTCAGACAAGAAAAAGCACCAAAACCTTTGGGACCCAAGACAGTTCAATACAATACCTGCCGCCATAAGAAGCACTATGGTCTGTACAAGGAGAAACCCAACTCATGGCTTGTTTGATGAAGCGATCCATAAACAACACCTCTGTGTAAACTTCACGAAGGCCATTGTAAATCACGTGTTTTAAAATTCCTGCATTAGCTCCACACAGTAGTGAAACTAAACAAGACAGGCTCCGTCTGCACTTCCCTAGTAAGAGAACATATCTTCACTACGCTTAAGCTAGCCGTCAGGACAGAGCACACCTGCCTATTGGCCGTCAGTACAAAGCAAACCTGGCTACTGTCCGTCAGTACACAGCACATCTGGCTACTGTCCGTCAGTACACTGCACACCTCGTCATTGGCCGTCAGTACACAGCACACCTGGCTACTGGCTGTCAGTACACAGCACACCTGGTTACTGGCCGTCAGTACACAGCACATCTGTCTACTGGCCGTCAGGACACAGCACATCTGGCTACTGGCCGTAAATACACACAGCACATCTGGCTACTGATCGTCAGCACACAGCACATCTGGTTACTGGCCGTCAGTACACAGCACACCTGGTTACTGGCCGTCAGTACACAGCACACCTGGTTACTAGCCGTCAGTATACAGCAAACCTGGTTACTGGCCGTAAGTATACAGCACACCTGGTTACTAGCCGTCAGTACACAGCACACCTGGTTACTGGCCGTAAGTATACAGCACACCTGGTTACTAGCCGTCAGTACACAGCACACCTGGTTACTGGCTATAAGTATACAGCACACCTGGTTACTAGCCGTCAGTACACAGCATATCTGACTACTGGACGTCAGTACACAGCACACCTGACTACTGGCCGTCAGTACACAGCACACCTGGTTACTGGCCGTCAGTACACAGCACATCTGGCCACTGGCCGTCACACAGCACACCTGGCTACTGGCCGTCAGTTCACAGCACACCTGGTTACTGGCCGTCAGGACACAGCACATCAGGCTACTGGCCGTAAGTACACAGCATACCTGGTTACTGGCCGTAAGTACACACAGCACATCCGGCTAATGGCCGTCAGTACACAGCACCTGGTTACTGGCCGTCAATACACAGCACATCTGGCTATTGGCCGTCAGTATACAGCACATCTGGCTACTGGCCGTCAGGACACAGCACACCTGGTTACTGGCCGTCAGTACACAGCACACCTGGTTACTGGCCGTCAGTACACACAGCATATCTAGCTACTGGTCGTCAGTACACAGCACATCTGGCTATTGGCCGTCAGTACACAGCATACCTGGTTACTGGCCGTCAATACACAGCACACCTGGTTACTGGCCGTCAGTACACACAGCACATCTGGCTAATGGCTGTCAGTACACAGCACATCTGGCTACTGGCCGTCAGTGCACAGCACACCTGGTTACTGGCCGTCAGTACACAGCAGACCTGGCTACTGGCCGTCAGTACACAGCAGACCTGGCTACTGGCCGTCAGTGCAGAGCACATCTGGCTTACATCACTAGAACATCCTTGGAGACCGGAACTCAAGCTGACCGTCACCAGCGCTTGGCATACACGACTCCCGGTCCAGGATGGTGGTGATGAGCAACGTACACACACGTCCCCCATCACGGCTGGATAGGATCACTATACACTTCGTATCCAACACCAGAATAATACACGGGAGGCAACACTCCAGGCAGCAGTGCTACATCCTCCCCAATAGTATAGCGGCGACCCAGCAAAGCGCCCGATCAGCCAGTTCCCTGAGAACCCTGCTTGAGTCATCACCAGCCCCAGATGCCCCAAACACCCTTTCATTAAACCCCCCCCCCTCCGGCCACGGCGGCAGGTCTTCCCCCCCGACACACTCCCCTGCTGATATTTCTCCGTCAGGACCAACCCCGGTACACACAAACAGGGTAAGGGCGGCGCGCGGCACACTTACCCCTGGCACTAGCACAGGCACACTACCGCGAGTGGCCCCAACAGATAACCCATATCTGATAACGTGCCTTTTATCAGTCCCTCTCAGGAAACCCACAGACAGTAAATGTAAACTCTGTCAATAGACGTGTAAAATAAAAGATTGACAACTATATCTTGCACGCTTGGGCAGGATGCCGGTAGAGTTGGTAGAACACTACTCTCAGCGTCTTTACGTGTGGCATCCATCATTAATGTTACCCGCTCACGTCATGGGTAACTGTCACCGAGGAGACTCGGCCTTGTCGGCCTGCGCATCCACGTGACACTTCCGCGGGCACACCCAACTCCCGCACAATTCCTGGTGCCTTGTGAGCGTCTCAGATTCAAATATGAAAACGGGAATAACTGGAAATTTCTGCTCACCCTGGAAGCGGTAGTACATAAGGATCACAGAGGTCACTTAGGATCTCTCTCAAGTCCCAGTGGGCAGATAATTACTACACAGAGGTAAAAAATCTATATCCGGACTGTAATGGAAAAAGGAAAAATGTCTAAAAATATTCAACTAGTTTCTGATTTCCTAAAGTTTACTGTCTTTATGGCATCTTTTGATTCTACCGGTCAATTTGTTTACCTTCTCTGCCACCCCTGCCGATACGGTATCATTTCTGACTGTAGTTCCGGGACTATGCCTGAAAGACTGAGCCTATATATTTTTTTTCATGTTGAAGGCTCCAGTCACGGACAAAAGTCCACATCAAGGCCGGGCCCTAATTGAAATATAGAGAGAATTAAGAAACGGAAAAAGATAAGACAAGGGAAAGTATATACGAATTTAGGAGGAAGTGAAAGACCTACCTGTCCTTTAAGATGTGCTCGTGCCCTTTAGCTGGGATATCCCACTCTTCTTCACTGGATAAAGTGACAGCAAGACACCAGAAACCTTTGGACCGCACAGCAGTGTTCACATGTAGTTGGAGACAGCCAACAGTGGGCGCACGGGACTCGAACCTAGGCCCTCTGTTTATGGTTGCCTTCGGTGTATAGTGACCATCTCTTCATGAGAGTTCCTTGCTTTTTAGCGGTCACCTGCTTTCAATAGCCCTGTGCCTTGTATAACCACCAGTTGACGGTGAGCACCTGTCTCTAAGAGCCGTGTACACACACAACGGGCGCATATCTGTTGCCGTCAGCCAATATCTGGCTTCCCTCTGCTTCAAGTGGCTCCTTGCTCAACAGTTCTCGTCTGTGTGTAGCGACTGACTCTTCCCAGCGACCAGCCAACCACATCCAGCTGCTGACTCTCTACAGCGGACATAGCATCTCGTGTCCAGGCTGCTGGATGCGATTTGAACTGACTAGACATCAAACTACACGTAAAGAAGCCACGTAAGTAAATCCAAGTGGAAAAAAGGAAAGTCCTTTAATGTTTTTCGGTTTCCCAGACGAGTCACTTAAACGTGAAAAACTTTTTCAGGGAAAAATGACCCTTAATTTTCTGGCCTCAATATTCTGGTCTCTGTTGACTCGAGTAACCAGATATAACCGTGGCAACTCTCCTCTTTTCCAGGATGTAAACTCTCCCTTACTCTCCCTCACTCTCCCTCACTCTCCATCGCTCTCCCTCACTCTCCATCCGCTATGAGGGAAGAAACAAAAAAGACGTGAATGAGTATAGAATTCTGCTCAGAGACAGTATAAGAAATTCTTAATTGTCTACTGAGGGATTTTTTGTTTCAACGACTTCATAGGTATTTGTTCAACGGTGTGACTGAATGAGGACTTCATTATCGATATTTGTTCAACGATACGACTGAACGTGGACGTGACCAACGATGTTTGTTCAGCGATGTGACTGAATGAGGATTTGTTCAACGATATTTGTCCAACGATGTGACTGAGTGAGGACTTGATTAACGATTTTTCGTAGCGTTCAACACTTGCGAAAGGACTTCCTTCTGATTACGTTGAGATTCGTTCAACGATTAGGTTGGGAATTGTTCAGTGACTGCCTGAATAAAATCCTGCTGAAGGAGCACTGTTAAGCAGTCGTTAAACATACAATAGGCCATCGTTTAGCGAGTAGAATCGGCGATCTAATGAACGAGTAATGCTGGGCATTGCTCCGTTGTGCTTAATGAACCAGTGTATCAATAGCTTCGTTCATGTAACAGTGGTATAGATTTCTTTAAAGTGTATAGACGAAAGCATACTCTCGTGCAGTGGTGGGGGAGACCTTTCTAGCATCTTAATGCTGGTTAAACTCAAAGAGAATATAGGACTTAGCGGAGGGACCTGGTTCAACCAGACAGGGAAACAGTTCCTTGCTCAGTAGTCAAAATCTTGCACTAGTATCAACACAGCAGATGTTTTGTGGATTAATTTGTCGATTTCTTCATTTCTGACCGGCTAAGCTGATCCCTGCGACACATCAGTGTGATTAATTCTTCCCTTAATGTTTATTTGCAGAAATATATATGTATATTTTTTTCGATATTGACATATTTACGAACTATGGTTTTGATACCAGCAGTTGGGATTTTCTTCTTTTGGCATCAGACGCTCGTCAGTTTTCCATGATTTGCACAAGGAATACTGCTAATGACGGAGATTTGCTGGTCCTGAGACAGTCAGGGTTAGTTCGCAAGCGGGTGATCAGGCTGGATGCTCTGGCTATTCTAGGGAACAGGTTGGCAAAGTTGTTGAGTCTGAGGCCCAAGGTGGGAGACAGATAGTCTTGGGTGCAGGGTGGGAGAGTTAGCTATAGTGTAGGGGCCCAAGGCGGCGGGATTAGCTAGTTATGGGGCCCACAGTGGCCAAGTTAACAAGCTAAGGGCAAAAGACTGAGAGTAGTCAAGGGCAGGAGGTGTGCGTCAAAAGTGGGTTAAAGTCGGCTCTTCTCAAACCGTAACCCCTTTAAGGACTTGGAGACGAAAACGAACCCGTGGGAGCATTTTGAGAATAAGACCCACACTGACACAGGCGAGGAGTCCTATTCCAGTACAGTTTAGGGAGCTGCCGGCACCTCCCCTCGGCTGCGCTTCCTGAGCAGAATGAAATTACAAGTCATAAAGGAAGTAGACGAGGGGTCGTCGTTGAGTTCGTCGTCCAGCAATGGTCCCAAGAACGAGGAGTGCTACGAGAGAGTGAAGTCTATAAATGGACTCGCTTAGGCTAAAATCCTCATATTCTTGAGTAAATGCTGACTCCAGTGTCACCCCTTCTCTAAAGGTAACCCCGTATTTCTCTGGGCAATATTCGACCATGACCCGACGTGACCTGAACAGACCTGAAGTGACCTGACTTGACCGTATTTCACCCAGATATTTCGTTTTTTTCTGGTTGTTGATTTGGAGAGGGGTCAAGTTTGTCGAAACTTCATGTTGCAAGAGTGGCGTGATTGATGATATATGGTGGAAGGAAAGGAGAAAGGACTAAGAGGAGACTAAGAGACAGATGGTGAGAACCGAGAGGAGCGAGTAAGGTAGGGAATTGGAAAGAAAAGAGTAGAAGAGGAAAAAAGAAAAGGAAAGATAATTGGTAGGGTTCTGATAACAGAAGAGTTGAGCATGAAAGAATAGAAAAAACAGAAGACGTTGAGGAGTAAATTTTCACGAGCAATTTGCCTCGAGCACCAGAATTCACGAGGCTGAAGAGCCGTGTAATAAGTAAATGACACGTTCTTAACGCTTTAAAGGAGACATTTGATAAAGCCAAGGAGGAGGAGGAGGCTAGAGAAATGCAGAAAATAGGAAGGATGTGGATGAAATCAGAATGAGAAGAAGTAGAGCGGGATGGGTCGTTATTGTGGGGCGTAGAACCTGGATTTTCTCTCTTGGTGATAGTGAGCTCAAGGGGAAGGGGGAAGAATTATTGGGGAATGAAGTACGAGCGGTAAAGTCTGGGGTTAGCGTGAGGGCAAGAGCGAAAGAGGAGACGGCACTTGAGATGAAGGAGGAATTATGGGAATGTGTTAAAGGGTCTAAGGTAGTGAGATCCAGAGTGATGTGGGTGAGAATGAGAGCAGATTACGAGAGAAAGGCGATTGTCACTACAAACGCGCCTGGTGGCGATACGAGTGAGGAAGAGAGGCGGTTGACTTGCGTGAAACTGAGTGACAGCGTCACCAATTTTGATGCAAGGTACCGAGTTAATGGCGGTGGTAGATTTGAATGCAGGAGTGGGTGTTGTGGCAGTTCGAGGTATGATTGGAAGTTATGGGGTATCCATTGTAGATGGAAAGAATGATCAGATTGTCGAGTTGTGCGGTGAAAAAGGATTGGTGACTTGGAATTCTCTGTTTGGAAAGAAATATTTTCATATATTCGTTAAAAGTGAGTCAATGGGGCTTGGAGTCAATGGTCATCACTATATTATGTATCAGCTGATAGGCGTGCGGAGTGAATTTGCTGGATGGGTATGTGCCGAGAGGGGCGACTGGTGGGATATCTGATCTCTTCTTAGCGGAGGCGAGTGTGAAATTTTGTACCGGTTTTTAGGAAGAGGGAAATGAAAGTGGGAAGAGGGTGGTGAAAGCGAGTGAGCTCGGAAACGAGGCTTGTATGAGGAGGTACCAGGAGAGATTGAGTGACGAATGGCATTGCATAAAGTGAGGGTTAGCGAAAGGTATTCAGGGAAGCATTTCTTAAATATACTTGTGAGGTGTGTAGTGTGCTATTGGTGGGATACGGTCGTTTGAGAGGGGGTAGTGAGTGGTGGGATGAGAAAATTAAGTTGCTAGTGAAAGTGTACGAGAGGTGAACAGGCGATACTTGCAGGGAAGGAGTGCCAGTGTCTGGGAGATGTACAGTAGGAAGCGGCAGGAGGTCAAGAGAAAGGTGGGGGGATTGACCAAGAAGGGAGATGAGAGACAGGGTGACAGAGTGCCAGTAAACCAGGGAGAATAAAACGAAAATTTTTTGGAGGAGGTGAACAGTGTGTGAAGAAGTAAAGAAATGGGAGTGTCATTGAGGGGAATGTGCGGAGAAGTGGGAAAAAGCAAAGAAGAGGTAAAGATGAGGTGCAGTGAGTATTTGAAAGGACTCCTGAGTGTGTGAGGATGTCAGAAGTGGTGTGTTTGGGATGAGGAAGGTAGGCGGAGCGAGGCGCATGACGAATGGTGTGGTTAAGAGAGAAGGGGCGGTGGAATCCTTGCGGAAGATGGAGTATGGCACAGCAGGGGAAGTGGATGGGATCACATCTAAACTGCTTACAAGATGGGGCGAGGGTGTTGCTGATTGTTAGTCAGCGAAATCACTGTATGTATTGCTCAAGAGTAAGTTGCCTGAGGACTGGTGGAATGGCTGTATAGTGCTATGATATAAAGGCTAAGGGGACAAAACGAATGCTCGAATTAGAGTTATAAGTCTGTTCAGATACCTGGTCACTTTACTTACAAAAGATACAGGAATGAGAAATAGTTTGAAATGAAATAGATTTAAATTACACGTTGCTAAGGTCTTCCAGCCCCATGGAGTTGGGACGAGTACCGATAACTCGATTTGCATTCTCTCTGAGGGGCTGAGAGACGGTGAGGTAGACAGGTGGCTGCTCGCCCGTCTTTACTTGATTCGATTAGCCGCCGGGTGGCAGTGTCTGAGAAAGTTGTTAAGAGTATGTCTCTCTCTCTCTCTCTCTCTCTCTCTCTCTCTCTCTCTCTCTCTCTCTCCCTCC
>JAYMFT010085457.1:0-14175 GCA_038088735.1 Panulirus argus | reverse complement strand
GTAAAAAATATATATATATATATATATATATATATATATATATATATATATATATATATATATATATATTCGACATGAATCTGAAACATCCTTCTAAAATATAAAGATGTCCTGGTAAAGTTCAGTATCTGTTGCTCATCCACACCGTTTCTAAACCAGACCAACCAACGCCAACATTTCTGTCTGACTGTCTGTCCTTTAAGAAATGACTGCACGTCTGTATATCCGCTTGATCGTCTGTGTCTGTCACTTTGCCTTACATAACGTACGTTAGTTAAAAGATTTGGGCGTAAAATTTGCCGTTGATCTAAAGGCAAATTGGAAACAGCCAAAAAATTAAGCTTCACAGACAGGCCATTCGCGTTTACGAAAAGTTTTCACATGTGCGTCCCCAACTGGAACACAGAGTTCATTGTTGGTCCCCCGACACTTAACTAGATTACGCCTTATGAAAGAAAGAAAGGGAAATAAAAACTTCTCTATAAAAAAAGCGCTGTTCTTTGACCAGCACATCACGTCATACCACGACAAGCATGATCAAGAAACAAATTCTACCAGTACCAAAATATCCAACGGGGACTGGAGGGATGAAGCTAGCATTTCGACCTTACCCCCAGGACTATAATACAAAAAAATACAAAAAATGACCAATGTAATATGAGATACGCATTGTAACACTTGAGAAGAAAAAAAAAGGCAAGTAATCACAGGAAGAAAGATGCATACAAGGAAAAACAATTTTCATGAGAGAAGTATTATCCCACCAGACAAATATTTCACCAGACAAAATACTACAGCAGCAAAAAGCATTATCTCGGGAGATACATTACACCACAAGACCAACAACATGACCACACAAAAGTATTACACCACAAACGCCACCGACTTAACAAATAAAACGATGAAAAATATAAATACAATCTTCCAGTAAATTCCTGTGAAAAATTCAGTTGATTCAGATGACATCTATGTAGAGATTGCTCTTAAAGACAGCAATAACCATCGTGAGAGAATGAATTACATGCATTTGTGATAATGAAAAAAATTAATAAATGTACGACAACGTAGCTGAAAATAGCAATGGAAACCATAACAACAAAACGTTAGAAGAGTCATCACACAGTCAACTGGTTCACCACCAGCTGCAAAAAACGTCGACGATGGTCAACATGACGAAGGCATCTCAAGTATTCTATTTCTCCTTTCACCTGGACTTGTTGAAGACACGACTCACGTTCCAGCTGCAGTCCCACTGCCGCCTGATGTCGACATTTTGCATCAAATCGACTCGCAAGATCATGTTATCAGCATCATATGAACAACGAGTAAATAGAACGACGATTATTTGGTACGTTTCATCCAAAAAAATAATGTACGAGGACAAAATTTGCAAGTCTCTAACCACTCCTTGCTTACACGGAGCGGGCTCTCTTTTGCGTTACTTCTTCCAGGAAGAGTTGCCCAGGAGTGGAAATGTGCCATAACAACGATATTCAAATAAAAGACTCCGTCCAGGGCACCATAACGCGCTCGTGAGAGATGCGATGGAGCGAGGGTGGTGTGTGTGTGTGTGTGTGGGGGGGGGGTTAGTGATGGAACAAGGGTGGTGATGGAGTGTGAGAGTGGTGAATAGAGCGAGGGTCTTGATGGAGTGCGGTGTGGTGATGTAGCGAGGGTGATGATAGTGTGTTGATAGTGAGGGGGCAAGAATGGTGATGGTGTGAGTGAAGTGATGGAAAGACGGTGGATATATGGAGCCTGAGTGGTGAGGGAACAAAGGTGGAGAGAATGGTGATGGTACGTTGTAGGCGAGGGGACAGACTGAGCGCAGTCCTGTTAAAGACGTGCTAGAACCTACTGGTTACTCAGCGCTTTTTAGCAAGAAAAAGATACGGAAAAGATTATGAATATTTACAAAGAATTGTGTATATTTCGCTACCTTTAAAAGGAAACAAAAAATTTAAAACTATTCATACAAAAAATTAAATATTTACGCTTTCTTAAATTTTTTGTCGTTGTCTACTTACATCAACATTATTCTTTAAAACTCCCTTAGTACAAGTTCCCGGTAATATTACCATTGCAAGTATCACATACTAGACCAGATCTCCTCTCCTTTAAATGACCATGGGTCAACATGGTATGATCAATCCTCAGTCGACAAAGACTTGCTATAAAAAATGGCGATTCCCTTTGAAGGAAGAACATTGTTCTTTTTCCTCTGTTATTATTCTGGGCTTCCAAGTACAATCTAGCTTGTCATTTACATCAAACATAATTACCCATTCCCATAAAATCTTTGTGAGGTAATACTCTAGCGTATACATTTCTAGATGTGGCAGCTTCAGCCTCATATCCAGGATATTCCAATATCGGAAACAAAGTAATATGGCTTGGAGTACAGTCTGGGAAGCAGTGTACAAAGTAAATACCTTTCCAGGAGACTGTTCATTTAATCAAAATGCAGCCTGAACATCATACAGTTCTAAAGTGATTATGGAAGGTTATTATTCAGCTTGAATACCATATAGTTTTAGTGATTATGGAATATTATTATTCACACTATAACAAAGCCTTCACCGTTATTATAATTTCAGCCATCAGTAAATATCCCGACTCTGTTAGCATGAATGACATTAAGCTGATGGAATTCACTTTTTGTGATTACTGGAGCAAAGTTGCTTTCGAGAAGAGACCCAAGCAAAACCTATTTGTTGAACCAAGTCTATGTCTAAACCATCCTCAATTATTGCATTTTTTTCACTCATACATTAAAAGAATTTGAAAACTTTGGATAATGTTGAGGGAGCGACGGTGATGGGTGTCACTGTACAAAAATGCCAGAAACATCGTTCCATTGAAACTAAATTCTGAGAAGGGAATCCAACTGTTTACAGACAGACGATGCTCTCACATGACCGTCAACATTTTGCAGCTGTATAATATGCAACAAGTTACTGCCTGGGACTTCCTATTCACTTAGTTTAACGTCCGTTTGGGAAGCTTAGCTAAACCAACGTTCGAGACAAGTTATATGTAATTTGGAGGATCGCTATTTGATTAACGATTGGAAGCAATCGATCAGCTCCGACAGATCAACATGACTTATTTCATAATAATAAACATGCATAATAAGAGCAGCGTGGCTGAGTTCTTCATTCAGATTTTCAAAGAGGATTCGATAAAGTCCTTCACTTACGTTAACTATAAGCTGCTTTCTTAAGGTCCTCTACCAACACAGAGTTAAGCAGCCGAAGTGGGTCAACCGTTGACCAAATTGTTGGAGGCTGCGGCCCACAGGTGCACGTGACAGCAAGCCTGGTTGGTCTGGAACACTTCGTAAATACTTATACAAACTTTCGTAAGTTTCTCTAATGTAAGCAATGAGCTGGACAGTCTTGGATGCCTTATTTCCTTTTCTCTCGTACTTATTGCATCTTATGGTTTCAGTGGTAATATTTCAGACTATTTCATGCAGGTTGAAAGCCATACCTTCTAGGATTTTCAAAGTGTAAATCATGATATACTTTTCCAGTCTGTGATCCAGAGAGTACATCCTCAGTAATTTCAGTGGTTCGGATCCTTTAAGCGTCAGTGAGGGCTGTGAGAAACCTTGGCACACTTTCTAACACTGCAATTTCGTCCGCCCTCAAAGGAAAGATTAACAATACAATAATATTCTATTCATGAAAGTACTGATGCCTTAAAGAGCCTCATCACTGGTCTTTTGTCTCCTGTCTTGAAAGTCCGTAAGACCCAGCCTACTAAGCTACCAAGATGATTCCAGAGTTGAGGGACAACTGTGACGGCCATCAAGAGGACCTTAACTTATTTAGCATTGATATGTAGAGCAGGCACCTACATCAACGCACAGAGGCTGGGGTCCCTCTTCTCAGGCATTTGTCCGTTGTTATCTCTTTGCTTTTCCATTTCTTCTACATTAAGGTCTATGTTACTGGTGTCTTATGCCATTATATACAGCCTCGAGATGACCCCTTAGTTCATATGCAAAGATTACAAGTTTTTCTGTCTTTAAATCATTTGAGCCCTATTCTACTCTTATCATACTAATTTTCGAGTTTCTGAACTCTTCCACTATGACAGTGTCGAAAGGACCCAATTGGGCTGTTGCTGTTTGACTTCTTTTGTAATGGTGTGCTGTTCTTTGCAATTCCTTGTATCGCAAACGAGTCTCAACATATGTTAGTTTTGGGAATGCACGGATTATTATCTTTAAAGTGTCCCATTTGATTTATACGAAGAAACTCAAGAAAAGCATGACAATCAAGTAGCAGGGAAGCGAGCTCTATCGTCTCTCTGTGACTGCCTCTCCCCCCTAGCCCCCTAACCCCCTCACAGTCAGTGGCCCCAGATGGGTGAGAGGCCCGGGTGGAGTACTGAAGAGAGGCTATGCTGGGGTCACATCCAGTCTACCCCACCGTACAATAATCGACCACATGCATCATCGCTAATCTATGGAGGCGAAAATTTAGGGGTGTCTTGCAGTTGCTGGGTTATCACATCTCGGGGGTATCCGTTGCATGTACGGGTCCCTAGGGGTCCGCTCCAGGTGTAGGAGCCGGTAGTTTGCTCCAGGTGTGGAGCCCAGGGAGCTACTTCAGGTGTAGACTCCAGAGGTGTGCTCCAGGTGTGGAGCCTATGGGGCTAGTCCAAGTATAGGCCCCAGGAGGTCAATCCAAGTGTGGGGCCCCGTGGGGTGGGAGGCCACTCCAGGTGGAGGCCGATGGGCGCCGCTCCAGGTGCCAGCTTCATCCTAGGTAAACAAGGGTGTGTTACTGTTTCTTTCCCTCTTCCCCTGATGAGGTTAATGACGCTCCAAATTCATTCTACAGAAGGTAAGGAAAAAAAAAAAAAAAGATCTTTGGGCAGGGTTGGGTGATGTAGGAGATGACGGCGGCGGCGTCGCGTCGGTCGGCTGGCTGGCTGACGCACTCTGTTGCCCAACGCACCTCCCACACCGGCCGTCGCGCAACTCGCCTCTCTCGCCAAAGTGACAAGAAAATCGGTGATTGAAGGAAATAAATTATGGGGCAAATTATAACTATTAGACAGCTTGTGGGCGATTATTTGTTTGTCTTCCTAAATCGGGGGGAAAATACGAAGATAATCTGCCTGATTACAATGCATATGCTCTTGGCACGGGTATATATTGTCTCTCTGTCTCTATTATTCTTTGGTGGTTTACGATACAGGCACAGAGCGAGGCGGCCCGAGTCGGGCAGACGAAAGACAGACAGACCTTAAAACATTAAGCAAAATTCAACAAACAAGGAGGCGTGGCGCGTGGGAAGGGCGTGACAGCGCTCGTCTGGCTTGTACACAGGTAGGCCTCATAACGGACGTGAGAAGCCAGTGGAGGCTTCACTGCGAACTTGCGAGGGCAGTTGAGGCTTCGTGACGAACGTAACAGGGCAGGGAAGGCTTCATGACGGGCGTGAGAGGTGCGGTGCAAGGGAAGTTTTACGAAAGACAGGTGACAAACATTTAGTGAAAAACCAGCCTCACTGGTGAGGGGAGGGGACGAGAGGGAGGGGGGGGGGATGTGTCTTTCCATCCAGTGGTAAAGAGGAGGAACCTTGCGACACACTCTGAGGAAGGGTTAATACCACACCACACGGAGGTGGGACCATCACAGGTGGGAGGTCGCGACCCATGGGACATGGGTCGAGGAAGAGCTCCCAGCCAACACAGGGAGGTAGGGCGGAGCCATGCAAGGCAGGTCACATAAGGTCAAGCCAAGACGGGACTTCCAAACACTCACGGATCTGACCTTAGGTAATACCTCGAGGACTCCTCCCGGCCAGCGTAGGCGGAGGTCAGCAGTGTTAGCGTGGATGGTGGTTAGGTACGGACGCACGTCCTCAAGGAAGCGTGGGAGGGGATCAGCCACGTACGTGTGGGCAGAGTTTAAGTACATGTGAGTGGGTGGAGGTCAGCTCCGTCAGCATGACTGGCGGTCAGATACGTGCGACTGTGCGAGAGGCAACGTGGGAGGCGGGCAGACACGCGGTGTGTTATTATGAACATAAGCTTGTTCTGTGACATGTAAATGAGCATATCCTACGTGCGCTTCTTAAAGTCTGGGCTGGATAAGGTCAGGTTCGCACGCGTGACGTATGTCGGTCTCTTACGAGTAGATAAACGAGGTACTGTAGATGACGCCAAAACATGGAGGATAGTTCTAAATAATCGTTTAAGAATATACTATAACTAACTACCATTCACACACAACCTGTCGGTGACCACCATCACACCTGCCACCCGCACACAACCTATCGGTGTCCACCATCACTCCTGCCACCCACACACATCCTGTCGGTGATCACCAACACACCTGCCACTCACACACAACCTGTCGGTGTCCACCAGCACACCTGCCATCCACACACAACCTGTCGGTGACACCACCAAACCTGCCACCCACACACAACCTGTCGGTGTCCACCAGCACACCTGCCATCCACTCACAACCTGTTGGTGTCCACCAGCACACCTGCCATCAACACACAACCTGTCGGTGTCCACCAGCACACCTGCCACCCACACACACCCTGTCGGTGACCACCAGCACACCTGCCGACCACACACATCTCGGTGTCCACCAGCACACCTGCCATCCACACACAAGATGTCGGTGTCCACCAGCACATCTGCCATCCACACACAACCTGTCGATGTCCACCAGCACACCTACCATCCACACACAAGCTGTCGGTGTCCACCAGCACACCTACCACCCACACACAAGCTGTCGGTGTCCACCAGCACACCTGCCACCCACACACATCCTGTCAGTGTCCACCAGCACATATGCAACTCACACACAACCTGTCGGTGTCCACCAGCACACCTGCTACCCACACACAACCTGTCGGTGACCACCAGCACACCTGCCATCCACACACACCTTGTCGGTGTCCACCAGCACACCTGCCATCCACACACAACCTGTCGGTGTCCACCAGCACACCTACCATCCACACACAAGCTGTCGGTGTCCACCAGCACACCTGCCACCCACACTCATCCTGTCAGTGTCCACCAGCACATATGCCACCCACACACAACCTGTCGGTGTCCATTAGCACACCTGCTACCCACACACAACCTGTCGGTGACCACCAGCACACCTGCCACTCACACACAACCTGTCGGAGTCCACCAGCACACCTGCTATCCACACACAAGCTGTCGGTGTCCATTAGCACAGCTGCCACCCACACATAACCTGTCGGTGTCCACCAACACACCTGCCACCCACACACAAGCTGTCGGTGTCCATCAGCACAGCTGCCACCTACACATAACCTGTCGGTGTCCACCAGCACACCTGCCATCTACACACAACCTGTCAGTGTCCACCAACACACCTGCCACCCACACACAACCTGTCGGTGTCCACCATCACTCCTGCCACCCACACACAACCTGTCGGTGTCCACCACCACACCTGCCATCCACACAAAACCTGTCGGTGTCCACCAGCACACCCGCCATCCACACACAACCTGTCGGTGTCCAACAGCACGCCTGCCATCCACACACAACCTGTCGGGTGACCACCATCACACCTGCTACCTACACACAACCTGTCGGTGTCCACCAGCACACCTGTCACCCACACACAAGCTGTCGGTGTCCACCAGCACACCTGCCATCCACACAAAAGCTGTCGGTGTCCACCAGCACACCTGCCATCCACACATTTGCTGTCGGTGTCCAACATCACACCTGCCATCCACACACAACCTGTCGGTGTCCACCAGCACACCTGCCATCCACACACAACCTGTCGGTGTCCACCAACACACCTGCCACCCACACACAATCTGTCGGTGTCCACCATCACTCCTGCCACCCACACACAACCTGTCGGTGTCCACCATCACTCCTGCCACCCACACACAACCTGTCGGTGTCCACCAGCACACCTGCCACCCACACACAATCTGTCGGTGTCCACCAGCACATATGCCACCCAAACACAACCCGTCGGTGACCACCATCACGCCTGCCACCCACACACAACCTGTCGGTGTCCACCAGCACACATGCCACCCACATATAATCTGTCGGTGTCCACCAGCACACCTGCCAACCACACACAACCTGTCGGTGACCACCACCACGCCTGCCACCCACACACAAGCTGTCGGTGTCCACCAGCACACCTGCCATCCACTCACAACCTGTTGGTGTCCACCAGCACACCTGCCATCCACACACAACCTGTCGGTGACCACCAGCACACCTGCTAGCCATACACAACTTGTTGGTGTCCACCAGCACATATGCCACCCCCACACAAGTTGTCGGTGACCATCAGCACACCTGCTAGCCATACACAACTTGTCGGTGTCCACCAGCACATATGCCACCCCCACACAAGTTGTCGGTGTCCACCAGCACACCTGCCACCCACACACAACCTGTCGGTGTCCACCAGCACATATGCCACCCACAACCTGTCGGTGACTAACAGCACACCTGCCACTCACACACAACCTGTCGGTGTCTACCAGCACACCTGCCACCTACACACAACCTGTCGGTGTCCACCACCACACCTGCCACCCACACACAAGCTGTCGGTGTCCAACAGCACACCTGCCACCCACACACAAGCTGTCGGTGTCCACCAGCACACCTGCCACCCACACACAAGCTGTCGGTGTCCACCAGGACACCTGCCATCCACACACAACCCGTTGGTGCCCACCACCACCACACTCACGATCCTCAAATCACTCTGTCGGTATCCACCATCTTAGCTGCTAGACACACACACACATACACGCACTCACGATATGAGTCAGCAGGCCAGACCAGGGTGAGACCCACTTGCGTTCAAACCTCGGATGTGGCATCAGCCTACACTAACCCTATGTTTTCATCTATGGCTTAGGCTGGTGTGTGTGTGTGTGTGTGTGTGTGTGTGTGTGTGTGTGTGTGTGTGCGTATATACAAGATAAAGAGACGAGGCGCCACGAGCAACGTTTTCCCCGTAACACATACATGGAAATCACGCACACAAGCTTGGGCGTGTGTGTATGTGTATACATACATAAAAGAAAAGATATGGTACTTGCGTACATGGCTAGGAAGAGAGGGCAACACGAGTGTAAAATCCTCTCTCCGTAAAACACAAAGAGTAATCATACACAGACAGACAGACAGACAGACAGACAGACACACACACACACACACACATAGAGCACTCCACCGACCAATAACACAAACAACTCTACGGCGAATGTCTCCAGTATTCACTTAAAAGGAAACCGCCCCCCCCCCCCCCACAACCGAGGGACTGGGAGCCACACACCCTTCCTCTTACTGCTGTCTTGGCGCATCACAATAAATTAGTTCTCTCTCCGTATAAACCAAAATAATGCACTAATAGTCTCTTGTCTCAGCAGTTACTTCACACCTTCCCCCTTACTTGAATCACTCGTTATAGTAACTCTATCACATCTAGTATGTTTCACTGAAACAAAGTTGTCAGGCAACGAGCAGCGGTCACATCGCGCTCTCTGCGTACTACCACAACACCGGGAAAATACAATTGTAACAACAACAGGCACGTGCGCTTCTTAATGTTCCGCCACGAGTTGGTTTCAAGGGACAAAAATGAACCTAACTGGCTCGTTAATTTGCTGACAACTGTATGCCATGATACGTATTTGTCTTTGTCTAACACACTTATAAGATGTGATCATGTCCTTCAAGTTTAGCACTTGCAAATAAAAGTTTTCTCTATCACTATGCAGGTTTATGCTGCTTTCAGTACTCCTTGCGAAAAAATATAGTTTTCTTAATCAATATGCAAATCTACGCAATCAAGTGGCCCAAAACCTTAGTCAGGTCGTTACCTCCACCATGGGAAGAGTGTGAAACAGATAGAAGTATGAGGCTTCTTATATCACTCTGCCGGAGTTACTGTGCTAATATAAATGTGCCCACGGACAGACAGACAGAGAAGCAGGGGTGACGACACAGACAGACTGGTAGACAGACAGAAGCAGGGGTGACGACATAAGCAGACAGAAGCAGGGGTGATGACACAGACAGACTAACAGACAGTAGCAGGGGTTACAACCCAGACAGAAAAAAGCAGGGGTGACGACAGAGACAGACAGACAGAAGCAGGAGTGACAACACAGACACACTGAAACCGAGGTGACAACACAGACAGAAGCAGGGGTGACGACACAGATACACTGCAGCCGGGGTAAGGACACAGACAGACAGAAGTTAGTGTGACGACAGAGACAGGCAGACAGACAGAAGCAGGGTTGAAGACACAGACAGACAGTCAGAAACAGGGGTGACAGCACAGACAGGCAGACAGAGGCAGGGGGTGAACGACACAGACAGACAGACAGAAGCAGGGGTGACGACATATGTGATCTGACGACAGTAAAGCCATGGACTGAGGACTGGTTATGGGCACCCAGCCCACCTCACACTTCCTCTCCCACAGTCTCAATAAAGGTCCCAATATGGAGGTCCAGGGAGGTGCTCATCAAGTATGCGTCCCGGATGACACTAGCTAAAAATAATAAAGTCGTCAGTGATCCAGACAGAAGCGGGGGGGGGGGGGGGGGTTAGACAGCGCAGAGGTAGCTGTGGCTCGGGGGGGGGGGGGTAACCTCAGCCACTGAAATGATTAACGACAGCGCCATCCCACTGCTCACTCAGCTGGCTACTCAGCTGGTCAGGTCTGCCACCCATCAAGCCAGTCAGGTCACTCACTCACTCACAAACCAGACAAACCAACGTGCCCACCTACGTAAAGCATTCGCCTAAGTCTTTACGAATCTTTTCAGTTCGACCGTACAATCTTTAGTTGGTATGAAGGCGTGACCTCTGACATGACCTTTAAGGGTCACGACGTCATACATAAAGGTCGTACCGTCGTGCCCAGGTGGATAAGCTGGCTGGTACTTCGTCAGCTGGTTTAGTGGCTGGCTCTCTCGGTTGTTGGAAAACTTGGTTGCTTTGCTGGGAGCGCGGGAAGTCGGCTGGGATGTTGTGTGCGGGTAGCAGGGCGGGTGGTGAGGTGGTTGCCAGGGGGGGTGCTCGACTGGTCGGCGTCAGAGGCCAGGATAAAGGGCGCCGCCCCTGGACATATACAGCCGACCGCCGCGGCCCCCGTCACCCACACCAGGAACCACACACACACAATTACACCCAATACTGTTGCTAAACACCCGACAAATATGGTGATCACGTATATGCAAAACGAGGAGTCATATTTGATTGGCGAGGGGATTGGCATGGAGGCGGTGACGACGGTGACTACAGCGTCCAGGTGTCCCGACACTGAGGCCACACATGTCCTCCCACCTTGCTGACGCCACCGCCACCCCTTACCATTTGACGCCGCCGCCGCCAACACCCACCTTTGTCGGGTCGGGACCTCGTTTCTCGACCCCCTCTGGACCAAACCGGTGCTCTCCGGGGCCCCGGCCTCGCGACCTTTCACCCCTGCCCTGAACTCGTGTTCCCGATGAGTCAAGCATGTCGACTGAGGGCTCGGGGCACGGGAGGAACGTGACGGTGCAGGGCCCGGGCAGGGGCCGTGACAGTGAGGCGAGCGGCATCTCTCAAGTACATGGTGGCGACGTCACACGCGGCCCGCGCCTCGCGGTACACATCAATAATCTAAACCACTCGAGGTGTATGAAAAAAGGAACTTGATGGTGAAGAGGACCTGAGTGGGTCGGAGGATGAGAGGTATCATCAAATGATGAGTTCGAGGCTGGTACACACCGGTACGCAGGCTGACGAGGTGACACCTGTTCATGAAAGGATACACATGAAGCACATGCAAGTAGCAACAGGCAACCAGCTAGACGGTTTACAGTTCATAAGAGAAAATCAAGATCTGTGACGACTCACGAGTAAAACGGTCTCTTCAAGACTTATTATTAGCTATAAAAAACTTTGAAGTTTATTACTACACCAAAGAGACTCTGATAATTTTCGTAAATTTTGAGAACAGAGAGGCAATGGGTTGGTGGTAAATTTGTTTCTAGTCGGGCAATAAGAGAATCGGTGGAGTGCAGCCATGAGATCTGAAGAAAATAATACTTAGAGTGTTTGACAAACGAGGCCGGCAGAGGAAGGGATGGGGACCATTTAAGAAAGAACGAAGAAAGCAAGTAATGATAATAAAAGAGATTAATCGAGCAAGACAAGCACACAACTTGCAAGGTGGTGCATGGCAGTGGAGCCTTGATGAGGAAGGGATGAGAAGTGTGGGATACACAGTGAGGACTGAGGCTGGAGGTCAAGCAACAGAATCACGTGCACGTGTGAGTATGGGTGAAGTGCACACCCGCCGGCAGAAGATTAAAGAAGGAGCTGGGATGACAGTGAGGAGAGGTGAAGGAGGGAGGAAAGGTGTCCAAGTAAGGAAGGGAGGACAGGTGTGTAAATAAGATAAAGAAAGAAGTGTATGAAAGAGTGAGATGACACGTGAGGGATAGGAACGGCACGTTGTGCAAATAATGGATAAGAGGGGCAAGTCTGCGAGTCAGAGAGAGATTAAGTGTGAGAATGAGAGGGAAAACAGATGTATGGGTGTGGAAGAGGAAGGGTTGTATCCGTATAAAGACACGGGAGGGCGAGTGTGGGAAAGAGAGGATAGGAGGCAGATGCGTGTAATCATCTCCTTGCATCGTACGGGGAGGGAGTTTTACACACGCGGGGCCCCATCTCTTCAACTTTCTCTGCCTTTTAAACTTCAGTACGCTGTCCACATTCACAGTTTCATAATTCACTTTATTTCATTTATCCACCACCTTCATACCATAAAAGTACTTCTGTGCATCTTTTTAAACAAGTTCCTTGCTTAATGTCACGTTAGGCGTGTAATTACCGTGTCCTTGCATCTTTCGAAGAACCGGCCACCAAACTAATTTTAAAACTTGAAGGGTGTGGTCAGGTCATCTTTTACTCTTCTCTCTTCCATGGTTCACAAATCTGGGGCCTCTAGCCTTTCTGTATCTTAGTTTTCTTAATTCTGGTATCATCTTTGTTGCCCTACTCTATTAGTTCTTCAGGTGGCCAAACTTAAGAGAAAAAGTTTTGACCTCATGTACAATGCAAACAGCTTGTTGAATATATGTTCATCCATGTTCTCGAAAGCAATTCTAATAATCTGCTAACAAAAAACAATTTTCTTGTATGTTATACTCCCAAGGTGGGACTCTGGGACGATGTCGACGCACAAGTCTCTCTCATATACAGATTTCTCCAGCTTATTTCCAGCTGGATAATATTCATATCGAGGCCTCCTTTCACAATATCCTATTCTCATTATTTAACATTCACTTGGGCTGAATTTCATCAGCCATGAATCACACCAACTTTGTGGATTGATGTAATCCTCCTCGCTTTTCACTTCTCTCGCGGCATTTTGGCAACAGCAGCAGTTGTCCATGACCTAAATCCTGCGGAATTCTACCGGTGACCCCAAACTATCTTTGAGAAGGCTTCTCTTCCTCTGACATACGATCTTTGTCCCCTTCTACAAACACAATCTTTCAAACACGAAGGAGTCTCCCCATTTTTCCTTCCTGAAGACCCATCTTCTTTAGCGGCCTCCTATGTGGGACAGTGTCAAACGCTTTCTGGCACTTTAGATTCAATTATTCCAAACACCTTCTATTGTGTCTAAAATGGAGCTCACTTTGTAGTTCGATATAAGAGAAACGTTAAATAAGACTTCCTCTCTATCGCTTAGGTAGTCTCTCCTCTGCAGGAAGTCATCCATTTGCTTTCTGGTTATCTTTTGCAGTACTTTACAAACACCCGTCAGGGAGACCAGTTTGTAATTCAGCGCCACCTCCCGGTCTCCTTTCCAGTAGAAAGGTATAAAGTTTGGATTCTTCCACTTCCTTGGCACTTTTGCCTTTTTTCTATTTTCAATCCAGCAGCATCTTAACATTTCAAGCGGTCTGCCAAGTGTATCTGCACATATCGTCAGCACATATGGAGAAATTTCATCAGGACCACGAGCCGTATTTAGGTCAAGATCCTTTAGAATTCAGTTTATGTCTTGTCTTGATAATTCAGAGAGAGAGAGAGAGAGAGAGAGAGAGAGAGAGAGAGAGAGAGAGAGAGAGAGAGAGAGAGAGAGAGAGA
>JAYMFT010085447.1:0-14175 GCA_038088735.1 Panulirus argus | reverse complement strand
ATGTGTATGTATGTATATATGTATATGTTGGTATGTATATATATGTACTGTGCATATATGTGCATGTATGTATATATTTGTGTATGTGGGGGGATGGGTCTTTCTTCGTCAGTTTCCTGGCGCTACCTTGCTGATACGGGAAAGAGCGATCACGTATAATAATAGTATTGATGATTATAATGATAATGATAATAATAATGATGATTTTTATACCTAACTGCTTATTGAGAAAGTTGTTTTGAGATGAGATGAGGATTGAGTTGGATAAGAAGGAGCAGAATTGAAGGATGTAGAGGAATGCAGTGTTGAGCTGTCAGCATATGAATTCTTTTGGTTATTTGTGGAAGAGAGGAAATCGTTGATAAAGGAGAGAAAAAGTGTAGGGGACAGGACAGAACCCTGAGGGATGCCACTGTTGATGGAGAAGTGGTGGGGGCTGATCTGTTAATAACCATGTCTGGGGAGGCAGCTAGATATGAGGGAGGAAAGTGAGGGAGGGAATCCAAAAGTAGGAAGTTTAGAGATGAGACCCTGGTGCCACACCCTACCAGAAGTGTTGGATATTTCAAGGGCAACTACACAGTATTCCCCAAACTGTTTCAGGGATGTTGACCAGACATTAGTAAGGTAGGAAGGATTATGACTAGGGGTTCGTGCCTTACATAAGCTGTGCTGGTAATCAGCTGAAGAGAAGACTGTGAGATTCAAGATGTCTAAGAATATGGGAATTAAGGAGGGATTCAAAGGCTTTGGAAATAGTAGTGTCAAAGCAGGAGGACGATAGTTCAAGGGATCAGCATGGTCAACCTTTTTAAGGATAGGATATAATGCATGCTTCCAAGAAGAGGGAGAAGTTCTGGTTTTTAAACAGAGATGGAACAAATGAGAAAGCACTTGTGCAGGTTTAGAGTCATGCTCTTTCAGTACATGGAGATGGATGCCATTAGGACTAAAAGCCTTGCTTGTGTCCTGAGAAAGAAGTGATTTGCTGACAGTCTGAAGAGAGATTTCGGGGAGGGACATAGAATTAGTAAGAGGAGCATCAGGGGATAAAGGAATGTTTGAGTCATTCAAAATGGAGTTAGAGGAGAATCAGGAGCCAAGGATAGTTTCCTTGTCTGTGGGAGAGACAGTTATAGCACTATCAAAATGGAAAAAGTGGAGAAAAATTGGAGCAATTTTTTTTTTTTTTTCTTCAGTCACAGACAAGTCCACTTCAAGACTGGGCCTTAATTGAAATGTAGAGAGAAGAATGAAAAAGGAAAAGAAAATACAAGGGGAAGTATTTACGAATTTTGAAGGAAGTGAAAAACCTGTCTTTTAAAATGTGTCAGGTCATAGTTATTAGGAAAGACATGAGAAGGTAGAGAGTTCCAAAGCTTTGACATGTAGGGAAAGAAGCAGTTATATAAACAGCCCACCCTTGAGTTGCAGACAGCCACACAGTAATCACATGATGCAGCAGCTTGCTGAGTATTGCGTGGTGTACCTGGTGGTGGAGGCACACAAGCAGCCAGCTTTGTCAAATAAGGATGCAGAGCTAGAACCACCCCAAATGTAAGAGCAGTACTCCATACAAGGATGAAGCAATCCTTAGTTTAAACTGAATAATTATTCAGAAGAAGAGAAGTTTTGAAATCTAAATAGGGCACTCATTTTTTAAGAGGCAGATTTAGCTATTCCCAGAATGTGGAGTTTTCAAAAAAGAGTGGATGTTACAGTAATACCAAGTTTGTTCATTGAGTCGAAGCAGAATTACAGAACTGTCAAAAGAGAGACGAGAGTTGTGGGGAGTTTTCAATAGAAAGATGGGTAGAAACTTGGTCTTGGAGGCATTAAACTTAACTAGATTTCGTGTACTCCTCTGAGATCCCTTGTCTAAGTCTGAGCTTATTGAGGAAGCTGTGTCAAGACAAGATGCAGATTGAGTGACAGAAGAGGGAGCAGAATAGAAGGATGTGGGTGAATGCAGTGTTGAGTCGTCAGAGTATGAGTGCATTTTTGATTACACTGGTCAACAAAGATTTCGTCTCATGGAAAAATCTCTTTTCCTTGTGTATTTTGCACGTTGAATCCAAATGTGCTTTCAAAATTTCTCTGTCGCTCATTGTTTTTTGTTCCAGCATACTCAGATATCATTATGTGCAGTATATATGTACCAGTGCTCTATGGAGCATTTGAAACAAAAAGTTTAGCAAACACAGCTATTTTCATTGTTTGTTAAGTGCAATAGCTTCTTTTTGAAAGTCAAAGCCAAGATAATTGAATTACCAGAGACCTGCAGAAACAAACTGGAAATGCTGGGACATTCAAACAGTGCCTACTGAGTAGGAGTTCTCTGTCAATTGCAGGCTAGAACTCAATGTGTAAACAGTGTCTTTTCCACTCTATTGACAGAGTGTTCTTTTGTGTATTCAAGTGTTGTGCTGATACCCCATCCACAATTATAATGCTGAGAAACTCTGTAAATAGTCCAAATTCTTTCTGCTACATCTGCAATGAATTGATATTCATATCGCAAAAATATTCTTACACACCCCTCATCTAAAAATGCTATGAGCATTGCTTTGGTTGTAAGTGGGTGACCAGGATAAAAGTTGGGCCCCCCATATTTGTTGTCTCACATGTGTCAGGCTTCTCACAGCATGGGCAAAAGGTGGAGGACAATATGGATCCAGCATTTGAAGCAAGTTGTTCTTCAAGGGAACCACATTTGCTGAATCAAGGAGATCTTAATGCTCTCGTCCTCAATTTAAATTTGTCTAAGAAGTAAGCCAAACTTTTGGTTTCCAGGTTAAAGGGCTGGAATCTTCTCCATAATGTTACTAAAGTTTATTTTTATCATGATCCCCATATCGTTTTCAAAGCATTTTTATCCCTTGAAGATGGTCTGGTGTTTTGCAATGATGTTCATTCCACAATGGAAATAAGTTCCCCTCCATTTCTCTGGCTCATGCAGCTAACATGAAGGAATTGTATGATAACATGAATCTTCTTTTGGGAAAAATGGGGACTTTAAGTGGAAAGTATGTGGTGACCTAAAGGTTGTGGTACTTTTACTTGGAACGCAACCTGGTTACATGAAGTTCTGTTGTTCCCACTGTGAGTGGGACAGCTGGGACTAGAAAAATCATTATGAAAAGAGAGTTGGCCAAAGCAAACATTACTGATTCCATTGAAAAAGAATGTCATCAATTCTCCATTTGTTGATCTTGAGAAAATTTATCTGCCTCCTTTGCACATTAAGCTTGGGTTTGTGAAAAACTTTGTCAGGGTATGGATAAAACTGGCCATGGATTCACATATTTGCGGGTATATTCCCCAGAATCAGTGATGCAAAAATCAAGGAAGGTATTTTTGTAAGACCACAGATCGGGGAACTGCTTCGAGATGAAAAGTTTGTTGAAGGGCAAAATTAAGTTGAAAAAACTGCATGGCTGTCATTTAAGAGAGTTTGCAAAGATTTCATTAGGAATCACAGATCAGAAGACTACTGTCATGTAAAAGATCTGTTGACTTCATATATAGCTCTTGGGTGCAATATGAGTCTAAAAATCCACTTTTTGGACTTGCACTGAGACTTTTTCCTGGAAAATCTTGAGGCAGTCAGTGATGAGCATGGCGAAAGATTTCACCAGGACATTTTGCACATGCAAAAGGAGTACCTAGGAAAGCAGAGCCCCTCTATATTGGCAGATTACTGCAGAATACTAAAGAGGGATGTTTCTGAGGCCAAGTATAGCCAAAAATTGTACACTTCTACATTTTAGAGGTAAGTTTTTAAGTGTGATACCAGCCATATTTATGAATGAGTAATATACACTTATCATAAAATTTGATTTATTTTTCACTTAAAAACCATACCTGATAGAAGCATTGTAAAAACAGATTCAAATTTAGCGTGAAAAGTACTATAAGGTCCACTTATTTTAGTTCTTGGGACAAAAATGAAAGATAAAATTTTGTAGACCAGTGTTATTTGTGGAGAAGAAATCTTTGGAAAAATGGAGAAAAAGTTTAATGGATAGTGCAGAATCTTGAGGGACACCACTGTTGATGGAGAAAAGGGGAAAGGCTAATCCCTCAACAACCACAGAGAAAGATTGGCTGGAGAGGATATTAGATATGAAGGAGCAAAGTGAGGGAGGGAAGCCAAAATAAGGGAGCTTAGAGATGAGACCCCAATGCCACACCCTGTCAAGAGCTTTGGTTATGTCAAGGGGAACTACACATGACCCCAAAGTCTTTTAGGGTTAATGACCAGACATAAGTAAGATAGGAAAGATAGGATCTCTCTTTACAGAAGCAATACTGGTGATCAGAGAGAAGACTGATTTTTGAGGTGTTTAAGGATATTGGAGATGAGTAGGGATTCAAAGACCTTGAAAATGATAGATGTCAAAGCAGCAGGATGATGATTAGAAGGGTCAGAATGGTCACACTTCTTAGGGATGGGATGTACCAATGCATGCTTCCAAGGAGAAGGAAAACTTTTGGTTTTTAAACAGAAATGGAATAGATGAGTAAGCATGATGCAAGTTCAGAGGCGCACACTTTCAGGACACAGGGATGGATGCTATCAGGACCACAAGCCTTACTGGTTTCCAGAGAAAGAAGTGCTTTTCAGACAGTCCAACAAGAGATTATGGGAAGGGGCATTGGATTACTAAGAGGAGCATCAGGGAGTGAGGGAATGTTAGTCATCCAAGGTGGTGTTAGAGGAGAAACGGGAACCAGTGATAGTTTCTTTGTCTATGACAGAGACAGCTATAGAACCATCAGAACGGAAAGGTGAAGGAAAGATAGAACGACAGAAGTTTTTAGAGATACCCTTAGCTGAAGACCAGAAAAACCCATAGGTGGATTACGAGAAGAGGTTATTGCACTTTCTTTGAATAAAGGAATGCTTTATCTCATGGATAACATGCTTGCAGTGATTACAGGCAGTAATATAAGATGAATGGGAGCCAGAGGAAGAAGAGATTTTCCAAGCCTGATACGCCTGATCCCTTGCTGAATGACCCTAAAACAGGAACGGTTGAACCATGGATTGGATGAAGAGGTTTTGGAGGAAGAGGGGATAAATGCTTCCATTCCCACAGAATAACCTCTGGTATGTGTTTAGTGGAGACAGAAGCATCACCACATGAGACAATAATTTACTGCAGGAAAGTCAGAAAAGAAGTGATGTAAGTTATTCCAGTCATCTTTGTTGAGGTAACGGTATTTATGCTTAGAAGGGGCTGCTGGAGGGGTAGGTGCTGTTAGAATAGATACATTTATAAGAGTGTGATCAGATGAACCAATTTGGGGCAAGATTGTGTACTTACAGCAGGATGGACGTAGATGAAAAACAATCCAGAATATTAGGAGAGTGGTCATGAAGGTCAGGAATATGGGTACAATGGGAGATAATTTGCTCTAAGTTATTGGGAATGGAGAACATGAGGGTTTCAATCCCTCCACCTATCAATGGATGATGAGGAGAGGTTATTGCACATCTTTTGAATAAAGGAACAAGCGTTCCTTTATTCAGAGGATCGCCTTTTGGATAACATACTTGCAGTGGGTATGGGCTGTGATAAATGCTGAATGGTAGTTGGAGGAAGGAGAGTTATTGCAGTCCAATATGCCTGATCCTTTGCCTAAAAGGTGTGAGAACAGGAACGTTTGAACCATGGTTTGGAAGAAGAGGTCATCTTGTGGGAAGAGGGGATAAATGCTTCCATTCCCTCAGCAATAACATCTGCTATGTATTTTGTGGAGACAGAAGCTTCACCAAATGATAAACAGTAATTTACCAAAGGAAAGTCAGAAAAGAATTTTCTTAAGTTATTCCACTCAGCTTTGTTGAGGTGCCAATATTTACACTTAGAAGGGGCTGCTGGAGGGGAAGGTGCCTTTAAGACAGATACAGTTGTAAGAGTGTGATCAGATAAATCAACTGGGGACAAAATTGTGTAGTTAATGTGGTATGGATTAGAGGTGAAAAACGGATCCAGAATATTTGGAGAGTGGTCGCAATGGTCAGGAATATGGGTAGGATGGGAGATAACTTGTACTAGATCATTGAGAATGGAGAATGTGAGGGCTCTAATCCCTCCACCATCTGCATGGGAGGAATTCAACCATTCCCTAAGGAGAACATTAAAATTCCCTAAATAGAGACTTACAGGTGAAAGGATGCCACAGTCTCATAGCTGGAGTTTAGATAGTCAAAGAAAGATATAATATTTGTTGAATTAGGAGGTATGCAACAGGTGTGTTGATATTGGAGTAAGCACAGACACTACTTTTGAACTGGAATCATGAGTAGACATTATAGTTGGATTTGAAATAGGGGCTAGTGAGAACATCATTAGACAACTGGGTCTTTGAGAGAAGTAAGATATTAAGATAGTTGCTCAATAGATGGCGTTTAGCTGAAGAGAGGTTACTAGAGAGACTGCAGATATTAGTATAGTGAATAGAAAAAGAGGAAGGTCTATGAGAGAGGGAAATGTAGCAGAAGGGGCCTGTATGACTACTGGCAGAGCTGTCCCTCTCATTAGCATTATAGTCAGATGGAAACCAGAGGATTCTTAGCATCCCATGATATCTGAGATTAGAGACCATAGATTTGTTGAACTATATCAAGATTATATTGAAAAACGATTGTGTAGGCAGGAGGTGGCAAGAGTATTATGTAAAGAAAATCAGTGAGGTACGAGTAGATGTATGTTGCTTGGAAGAAGATGGCAGGACTAGCCTGGTAGTTCCATTTTAATAAGATGGAAAGTAAGACCAGCAGTCATAACATGGAAAGTGTAAAATGGTTCTGGGAACCACTTTAACGCTTCTCATTCAGGACGGTAGTATCACCTTGGGTGGCTGCTGTCAACAGCCTAACCTAATACTGATGTATATCCCTCTTTCTAAACAAGATATTTCTAATCCCCAGTCCTTTTTCAGCTCACAGTTTACAAGCTGTTTACTATTTCTACTCACAAATTCATGCTTTCTATTATTTTTGCAAATTCTTATGTGTGTTCATACAGTTTGTTTGCCAATTTATCCTGATTAAGTTCAGTTTTTTACTTTCTCTTGTTTTTCAAGCATTTCTTAACATTTGCACATTGATCTTGATCCTGAGAAATTTACAGGTCCTGGAATTACAAAGTCTAAACCCCCTGTGCTGGGATTGTGAACCTTGGGAACATTGATGGACTGTTGACCTGAGTGTCATTCCATATTGGCTTAAGGTTTATCAGGCTAGTCGAAGTGTTAGGATTTGGCATAGCACATGACTGTCTGTGACCTGAGTTTATCAGTATTTACCTGAGGTTATGGAAGATTATTATGTATATGTACATCTACATAAAGTCTCAGTTTCCTAAATCATTGGAAGACAGACAAAAGTTTGGAACTCCAGCATTTAATTTTTTCTGTGACTATCTGTGGGTTGTATTGTGACATACCATTTTCATGTGTGTTATGAATACTTTGGTAATGTCACTCAGGACTTGATATATCACCTATTGAATTTTACCAGATATGTACAGTGATGTACTGTTGATATAATTCTAACAGAATAAAATTAATGTAAGGTGATGATGTGCATGTTTCTTGTTAATATTTTTGAAAAAGATATGTATTGTGTCCTGGGTTGTATGTGGTATGGAAGATTTTGCAGTTAATTCAAACATTGAATTAAAAAGTGGGATACAATGTGGCTGAGTTTTGTGTTTTTAGATTTAGTTTTAGAAAAACTGAGTTAATTGTGATTTTTTATAGTGTACAATTGACATAAAGGGTTTGGATGGCTTTTAAGTATGGGGGACATAAGATCCGTAAAGGAAAACAGGAAGATTTAAAGAACAAGAAAAACAAATAAGTTCATTTTCTACAACATCAAGATGTAGACAAGTCAAATGATCAGTTAGACATGATGACAAGAAAACAGTTTTTCCCTGAATCTCATGAAATGAAAGCGAATTTTATCTGAATGTAGAATATTATTATGATATTGCTGTATCTTTAAAAAGTGTTTTGAAAATTCTTTTATGATTATGTCTACAGAAATGGGTAACTGTACTGAACAACCACATTAGGTTTTCAACTCACTACGTTCAAAATGGCCTTTGCATAGATGATGAGGATGATGATGATGGTATCGACAGAACTGTCAAGCCCCTTGGCTGCATGTCTGTAAGTTGATATTCTCCCGTATGATACTGATTTTAACATATATTTAGATTCAGTTTTGCTACATACCTACTTAGTAAATATATATCCCATGGGATAGGAGAGAGAGAATGATTCTCAGATTTCTCTTGAATGTTGTAGGAAGTGATGGGGGCTAAAAGTAAGGAGCTTGAAATTTTCTGCTTCTGATAGGAAAGGAAAAGCCTTCATCATAATTTGTTAAAAAGTATTTACTTTCATTTTAGTGTAGTACATGGAACTGTAGTTTGCCATCTGAGTTATACCAGATTGTTCTGTTTATGCACAATTGTTTTAAAAGTTTTCAGAAGTAACAGGATATAATGAAAATCAAGAATTTATCATTGGTTAAACCAGTGAGTTTGGATTCAGTTTTAGGCTTTTTCGGGATCATGTTTAGTTCATTTAAGAGTGCACTGGATATTTTTACATCAGGATATTGGTTATGATTATTGGGTTACTGAATTTTACATATTCACAGATAGATATTATTAAGGGTAGATTTATTAAACATATAGTAATTGAGTGATGCTCATCTTAATAAACATCAATAATGTCCAGGAGTTCTTATTTTCAGATTTTGACATTTATGTGTGTTGTGATAAACTTTCTCTGACTTGTTCATGATTAGATTGTATTAGCCAGCTTATATCTTGTTACATATGTATGCTCAGTATATGTTATTTGTACTTTCAAAGGATGCATTACAGTCAGCCACAGCTCACCAGCAGTTAATGGAGCAACAGGTCGAGGAAGTGATGGCAACTTTAGCTTCCCTTGATCTTGACCATTCACAGCAAGGGGGCGTACATGATGTTATCAAGGTGAGGAACTTTACAGTTTCAAGGACCTGAACTTTATAGCTTTGAATCTACGTAGGTAGTGAGTTTTGTTTTAACCTAATTTTTTATGCCAATTTGTTTTCACAGTTGTTTTTTCTTATGTATGGGATATGTGAATACTTGATACTTATGTTTAAATATACGGAAAGGCATCTCAAGTTATAACATTTCGAGTTGTGACTTCTCAGACATACAACACTTTAGAATTAGGGTTCTTTGTACAGATTTATGACACTGTACTTCACTTGCAACAGATTGGAAAAGATAAAAGTTTCATATCTATTCATCGTTAATGTCTGAAGATTTATTTTGACAAGTCTAAAGAATATATTTTGATAATAGAGTATATCACCAAAATTAAGCATATTTTGATTATGTCACAGCAAAATATCTTTCAGTTTGTATCTCCACTGGTAGGTAGTGGTTGGTAGGCAGCCAACGACCAGGGAGATATATTACTAGTACTACTTGCCTGGGTATCAGGAAGGTTAATGACAGCTGCGTAGTGAGCCATCACTTCAGTGGTTGTCAAGTTACACTCCTCTGACCCAAGTAGCTGTCTTTTCTTTCTACCTCTCTCATACGTGGACTACTGGCATTCTGTCCACAAACATGCAATCTCTGCTTGTCACACATAACAACACTTAATTCACACAGCTCATTCTTTGTAACTCTTGATTTACCTGTGATGAGCTCTATGTGCCAACCCTGCCCTTTAGCAAAATGGTAGGAGCAATAGATAGTAGTAGTAGGTCGGAGCATTTGGATAGGACCTTTAGGTAGAAACATTAGGTATAAGTAGAAGGTAGGAACATTAGGCAGAGGCATTAGGTAGAAGTAGTCAGTAGGAATATTAGGTTGGAGCCTTTGCAAATACTGTGCTAGAGTTGCCCTCTACCAGTGGCCTGTGAAGGGTTTGGTACTGAAGGCTGCTAAGAAGCAGCACTCGAGTTTACCAGATATGGAGGCTCTATGGCTGTGGTCACCCCCTTGAGGGAGCTCCTGAAGGGAACAGGTGCCAGAGATATAGATAGATAGATAGCTCATATCCCACCAGTTGGAAAAATTTGTTCATTTGTGTTCACTGCTACTACATTATTTGAATGCATCCACAGTACATGTAGTCATTTCAGTGTATCATGATGTCTTCCATTTCAAACAGTTGCTGGATCAGTTGATTCATGGGGTGATGTAGCCAAGGGCCTCTATTTGAAAAAGTTAGTGGATCAGATGTGTTATGGGGTGATGTAAACTGTCGTGATGCCTCCCTGTCTCTTCCATTCCACTACCACCTCAGGTTCTCACAATCAACTTTTTCATTACTCTATTGAATATCATCTTCCTTAGTTGTGGTATGGCATGACTTGCTGAATCAGGTAATCAAGGGGTGATATAGACAACCTTATGGTTCCTCTCTCTCCTTTCTAGTAACCCTTAGTCCACCCTATCCCACTTCAGCAGCACCTAAGCCTTCATCACCATGTTTCAGTACAGTACCATTTTCAGTAAATTTCCATTTGATATTGTCCAAATTACTTCCTGACAGAGGTGGCACTCTACATGGATTATAAGTTGTTTCAGGTATGGTATAATCCACTCTTAGGAATGTCACTGGGGAAAATTTAGGTATGAACATACCCTCCCTTAAAACATGGGTTTAATTGGCTTGACTTACAACAGATATAAATTGCAACAGTTGTTCAGGAATGCAACCCTGTTGTATGCTGAGGTCTCCCAGTATCCCTTATCTTGCATGTGCCAGGGTAACGACGGGATGGAATTTAATGATGGATATGCAGTGAAAATAGTAGAATAACCACAAGGAAATTGTTAGTTACCTGAAAGTTGAAACATCCATTAGCACCAGGCTATCTCTTCAACTGCAGAGACATCACACTCAAGCTTCCTTCTTGCATCACACAAGAAGTCTTTGGCACCTCAAATGACCGTAATATCAGTCACTGAGAAAATTTAGTAACATTAAATAAAGATGATTATATAATTTTCCCTGGTTTATATAGTCTTACAATGCTTCAGACATTTCATTACTCTTGGTTTTAGTCTTTTGCTCTGTTTTTTTATCAAGAGTGCCCCACTTGCTATTCCAAACTCTTGATTTTTTTTTTAATGTTACCTGAGACCATACAGGTAGGTAAGACCTTAATCAAAGCCATCTCATTAATGATATATATTTTCTTTTTAATGAATATTCGCCATTTCCCGTGTTAGCAAGGTAGCGTTAAGAACTGAGGACTGAGCCTTAAGAGGGAAAATCCTCACTTGGCCCCCTTCTCTGTCCCTTCTTTTGGAAAAGCAAAAACAGGAGGGAAGGATTTCCCGCCCCTGTCTTCCTCCCCTTTTAGTTGCCTTTTACGACACGCAGGGAGTATGTGGGAAGTATTCTTTCTCCCCTATCCCCAGAAATAAATGGAAAAGTGTGTGAAAGGAGAAAGTTGAGAGTAA
This sequence comes from Panulirus argus, assembly GCA_038088735.1. NCBI lineage: Eukaryota > Metazoa > Arthropoda > Malacostraca > Decapoda > Palinuridae > Panulirus > Panulirus argus. Next base: position 2,668 of record JAYMFT010085447.1, on the reverse strand, counting down.
ATTTGAATAAGAGCAAGGTTATTAGGTTCAGTAGGGTTGAGGGATGAGTTAGTTAGGGAGTGAGTTTGAATTGGGAAAAATTGGAGGAAGTGAAGTGTTTTAGATATCTAGGAGTGGACTTGGCAGCAAATGGAAGCATGGAAGTGTAAGCGAGTCATAGGGTGGGGGAGAGGGCGAAGGTTCTAGGAACGATGAAGAATGTGTGGAAGGAGAGAACATTATCTTGGAGAGAAAAAATGGGTATGTTTGAAGGAATAGTAGTTCCAGCAGTATTATATGATTGTGAGGCATGGGCTATAGATAGAGTTGTACGGAGGAGGATGGATGTGTTGGAAGTGAAATGTTTAAGGAAAATATGTGGCGTGAGATGGTTTGATCGAGTAAGTAATGGAAGGGTAAGAGAGATGTGTGGTAATAAAAAGAGTGTGGTTGAGAGAGCAGAAGAGGATGTGTTAAAATGGTTTAGACATTTAGAACGAATGAGTAAGGAAAGGTTGACAGAGAGGATATATGTTTCAGAGGTGGAGGGAACAAGGAGAAGCAGGAGACTAAATTGGAAGTGGAAGGATGAAGTGAAAGGGATTTTGAGCTGGAGAAGCAGGAGACTAAATTGGAGGTGGAAGGATGAAGTGAAAGGGATTTTGAGCTGTTGGGGCCTGAACATTCAGGAGGGTGAAAGGCATGCACCGAATAAAGTGAAATGGAACGATGTGGTATACCAGGGTCGACGTGCTGTCAGTGGACTGAACCAGGGCATGTAAAACGTGTTGGGTAAACCTTGGAAAGGTCTGTGGGACCTGGATGTGGATAGGGAGCAATGGTTTTGATGCATTACACATGACAGCTAGAGACTGAGTGTGAGCGAATGTGGCCTTTTCGTCTGTTTCCTGGTGCTTCCTCGCTGATGCAGGGGGTGGCGATGCTATTTCCTGTGGCGCAGGGTGGCGTCAGGAATGGACGGAGGGGAGCAAGTATGAATACGTACATGTGTATATGCATGTGTATGTATATGTTGGTATGTATATGTATGTATTGTGCATATATTTATGCATATATATATATGTGTGTGTATGTAAGTGAATGGATCTTTCTTCGTCTGTTTCCTGGCGCTACCTTGTTGACGTGGGTAACACCGATCAAGATGATAAATAAATAAGATAATGAATAAAATATCTGATGCCTGTTCCCCTCCTGGAATTCCCTTAAGGGGGTGGCCACGGCAGTAGTCTCCATAGCTAGTGACCTCCAGTGCCGCTTCTTCGCCTTTGGTGCCTCAACCTTAACAGGCCACTGGCAGAGGGCGAGTCTAGTGCAGTGATTGCAGAGGCTCCTATCTAATGATCCTACTAACTACTGCTACCTAATGCTCCTACCTACAACCACCTTATGTTTCTACCTAGTGCTCCTGCCTAGATGTTTCTACCTTCTACTTCTGCCTATTGGTCTGACCATTTTGCCAAAAGGCAGGGCTTGCAAATAGTGCACACTGCAGGAAAATCTAGAGTTACAAAGAATGAGATGTGTGAATTAAGTGTTGTTATTTGTTGTATGTGACAAGGAGAGATTGCATGTTTGTGAAAAGAATGCCAGTTGTCCACTTGTGAGTTAGGCTGAGAGAAAAGACAGCTACCTTGGTCAGAGGATTGCATCTTGACAACCACTGAAGTGCTGGCTTATTACGCACCCATCACTAACCATCCCAATATCTAGGCTGGTAGTACTGGTAATATGATGATATTATACAAATGAGCAAACAATTTTCTCATTTTTGTATTCAGAGATGTGTACTAATTTTGATAGGAAAAGACAGAAAAGCCTGAATGGTTTATATGGAAGATTCCTTAATTTTGTTAAAATCTTTTTCTTACAAAATATTGCTTATATAATAGTAAATAGTGGTATGAGTGAATGCTTTGACGTGGCTGTAGTAGTATATTAAGGCTTTTGTTGCTGCTGTGATTATTGTTCTTATAAATGGAAAATGTATGAAATGAGAGTGAGTTCAGGTAACTTGATTGCCATATACTGTTGAAGCAATTATTGTATGCAGATGCTGTTCTTTTAACTGAATCAGACAAGTTTTGTAAAGTAATAGGTTGCTATGTAGGTAGGAACTGTCTGCATGTTTACCTATCCCTAAGGTTTGGATATGAGGCATGCATCTAACTGCTGCTTCCCACAGTTACTCTGGCCTCTTGATAATTGACCATTATGGTACCTCCTTTTTCTCTCGAACGACTAAGCTCAGTAATTATCTTCCTACTTTTTTCTCTCCTACATTTGATAACTGCTGCTTTTGAGAGCATGGTCTATAAACATCCACAGAACCCAAATTATGATTAATATCTACTCTTTTCCTCCACTTTATTACTTTCACCTAAGATAGCCCATGATGCTTCACTAGTATGCAGTCAGACTTGGACACATGCTTCACTGGTTCACAACCAGACCTGGACACATGATTTACTAGCACAGCCAAACCTTGGGGCATGTTTTATCCGTATCTTATCAGTTACTGTAAAAAAAATGCAATTGACCCATTAACCATAGTTACTGCCCGTGCCATCTCAGCTAACATAGAAAAAAAAAATTTGTTTCCCCAGTGCATTACTTTTCAGTTCTTGGACTCTCTCTCTCTCTCTCTCTCTCTCTCTCTCTCTCTCTCTCT
>JAYMFT010085436.1:0-14175 GCA_038088735.1 Panulirus argus | reverse complement strand
ATATTCGACAACGCTTTGGCAGGTGAGTGAAAAGTATGGCATCGTTTGAATAGGGAAACAGACGAAATACTGCGACACTCGGGTAAGAGTGGTAGTGGGAGGGGAGAGACATATGGCAACGTTTGTGTCGGGAAAGTAAGGGAGGCGGAGCAGCGGCCGTGTGGAGGGCCGGTAACGGCAGCGTCCGTATGGGTTGGGAGCGGCTGCGGCGACGCCCGCGCCAGACGGAAACGACGACGCTCGCTGGATGATAACTTCTTAACTGGAATTCTGAAATTTCCGTGAGAGTTGATAACAGTTGTCAGTCGTGAGTAGACTACTAGCGATGGTAGGTTGAGGGAGGTAACGGTAGGATGAGGGAGGTAATAGTAGGGTGAAGGAGGTGATGGTGGGTTTAAGGAGTTAACGTTAGTGGGAGGGAGGTAATGGTAGAGTGACAGAAGTGACTAAGGTGGTCATGGTAGTGCTGATGGTAACACTTGGGCTGGGAGGTTGTGGTTGTGATGGTTGCACTTGTGGTGCTCGTGGTTGTGGCTGTGTTAGTGGCTGAAATTCTAGGTGTCACGCTGGGGTTGTGGTGGGAGGGGCCGTGCAGTTGCCGCAGGCGCTGCTGTGGTAGGAATCACGACTGTGGGTGATTTTTTAGATATATACATATAGCTAAGAGGGCAACTGGGTGCCAAAGCCAGGTACCCAATCATCGACCAACCCAGGTTGTGATCGTGATAGGTGGAGGTGGTGGTAGCTGTAGTGGTGGTAGGGATCTTGGTTGTGGTTTCTGTGGTGCAACAGATCGTGGTTATATTTGTGGCGGTAATAGGGATCATAGTTGTGGTTGTGTTGGTTGGGACTGTAGTGGTGTCGTGGTGCTTGCGGGTTCGAGGATGTGGTCAGCACCCTGAATGCCTCCGGCAAAGAGTTCGTGACCACGAAGGCAAATACGAACGGAGAGCAGTAATTGTCTGGGGTATTCTTTCAGAGAGAGAGAGAGAGAGAGAGAGAGAGAGAGAGAGAGGGAGAGAGAGAGAGAGAGGAGGCTGTAGCAAGAAAGTAAGAAACAATACGGCCACAGTCTATTGTTCCAGGTATATACGTAAATCAAAACATTATTGGTGGGCGCTTCCTTGTTCAGATCCGGCAGGCGTGTCTCGCCTTCTTCAAGATAAAGTCGCAGACAAAAGTTTAATTTGCATCCATGGCGGCGTTGGCCCTCCATTATGGCGATTACTCCAGCCGATGACAAAGAAAGATACACATCTCTCATCGTGGTTTACCTCCCGGGTCATTTCTACTGTTCGGAGGTGTGAAAGGTGTGTGTGTTTGTGTCTGTCTGTCTGTCTGTCTGTGTGAGGTCCCGGACTATCATAATGAGGCTGCTGGGGGAGTGAGTGTTCGAGGGACTCTATGGACAGGTTGTGTATATATCGGGTTCCGACTATTGCTGGTGTTCCATTCATACAGTCATCCAGTAGGGCTGTCATCCCGTCATGAGACAAATCGAGAGCTTATGTCATCCCTCCCGCCAGAGCGTAGGCTAGGGTACCACCACAGGTGCTGATCATCCTACAAGGGGTAAGGGAGGACCTCTACCTTTGAAGCTGTTCTCTCTTGGTCTCTGTTGGTCTCTCTTGGGTAGTTCGGTGGCCTGATAAACGCTGATCATCCTTACAGGGAATACGAATTATATGGCGTGACTCCTACTTCCTTGCTGGTGACTGCCCCACCAGTAGGTTGGTTGGCAAAAGCCAGAACTGAAAATCATCATCAGTTTTACGCTTTCTTACTATAAAAAGAGATTTTATTTTATCTTTTAAGCTTTTAGCTGCTATACCGAACTCTCATTTTAATATGATTTTTGCTTTTAGTTCGCAGCGGACTCGTACCGGACGTTGTGAGGCGGCGGCTGCTAATGTTACCAATTACCAGCTACTGCAACATTGTAACTTCATCGTTACGAGACTTTTTCTACCTCCGTAAGACGGGAATTCTATATGAAAATGATATATTTCACTCTGCTCTGCGAAAGTTTTGCCTCAAAACTCGAGATTTTGTTATATGATCTTTAGTCGAGACAAAAAGAGGTTTTTCGACATTTTATTGACGTGAGATGTTGTGATTTGTTTTAGAAGTATTGCCGTGTTGTGGAAGATTTGACTGCCTTCTGGGCGTTTTGTAGATCGCCTCTACCTGGGGACCAGCGCGTCTTAGTTACCGTACTGCCGAAAACATGACCAACAAGAGTAATGGATTTTGTGTTCACGTAAGGTGTTGTTCATAAGTAGACATTCAGGTGAACTGCATGAAAAGTGTTTGTGAATATGCACGCAATGTAAGTATCACTTGATGATTGGAATTTGCAGTAATAAAGAATTGCTTTTGGGCTGAAAACAGCGGTCCTTGACTGGTGACCTCCTTGGGTCACACTAATATTAGTGGTTCCTCGCGGGTGCACCTTTTATTGGAGACATCCTTGGGTGACCTATTCTAATCGTTGAAGCTCTTGTAAATATGATAAGATTTATAGAAATCGTATCGTGTGAATATGTTACATTGCTTGACTGAACAGCATTTTGTTGATGGAATGGCTGGATTTGAAGATGGATGGCTCGATACATTAAATTGTAAAGGCATAGCCTCCACAGTACAGAGGGCTGACATGAAATGTAGAGGACAGTACTTTCCGGTATAAGGCTCTCGATGTATCTTTTATGGGTCTTGAAGTACAAAAATATTGGGTGAAACTATCTCTGTATATCCCAGAAGTATGTATGTTAAGTCTTGGACTTTGTATTGATCTTTCTTGTATACTGTGAGCACATTGGGTCGGCTGAATGTCCTTTTCTGTCTCTTTGGTTAGGTCTGCACATACTGTTCCGTCTCACGTATCTACAGCAGGGTAGCCCCAAGCCGTGTCTCCGTCAGTCGTCACAGTGACTGCAAGTTTCACCGCATTTAGATCTGTCAAAATCTTGCTGCTGTACATATTCCTCTCCTGACACACTGGCTCATTGCTCACGCTCTCCATGCCAAACTGCCTGCCCCAGACACTTCATTCTTTACGCCTCCTTCCCTAGACACATTACAGTGTCTGCCGTAGACGCGTTCCTCATTATGCTTCCTCCCTGCACATCGTTTCTCTTCACACCAATTCCATGCCACACGTCGCTCCTCACATAACGTCCGCGCCACACGTCCCCAGTCACGCACCTCTCATACTCTTCATCTGTCGCACACATCCACCTTCACATTTCTCCTTCCTCACGCACCCGTGACTCTTCCTCTGACACACGTTCTCCGTTACCCACGCTTTCCATCACCCATGCCCTCCATTATCCACGCCCTTCCTCTCCCGCCTCCTCCTTCACCCTCGCCCTCCTTCGTCCACGTCTTGCCTCATTTTGCCTCTTCATCTCATTTCAGCCAGCCCCCAGACCCCACCATATGTGTGTGTACATCAGTAATTACTTGCTTGTCTTGTACTTGGATGGAGATCTCCCTCTTCCACGTTTATAGCTTCTGTTTGTTGACAGCATTCACAGTATCAAGTCTCAGTTTAGTTCATTCATCCACTGATACTGTATTATATCACAGAAGTACTTTTTTTACATCCTTCTTGCTCAGTTTCATGTTACTGCCTTTGCTTTGTCTGTTTTCGCATCTTCCGCAGAACTGATCACTGTTGGCGTTTTCAAACTGATTTAGAAATGTAATGGTTGTGGTCGCCTTCACTTACTCTTCCCTTTCTCATTGTGGATAAATTCCCGGCCTCCGTCATCTCACTGTAAATCGTCTCTCTTAATAATAAAGGTGTCATCTTTTTCTCTCTCATCTGGACCTTCTCTGTTAGGTCTTTGTGGTTTAGTAGTGATGAGCCTGATAAACTTATAATTGACCCGCTGTTTTGTATATTGTAACGATGTCACCGTCGTAAAGTAGAGGCTTGCCACAGTTTACTGGATCGGTCATTCTAGTGTCTGTGATTTAAGTGGGGAGAAAGGAAACTCACTGGGAAATGTTGAGATGTGTTCCTGTGCAGTGGCTCCGACACACACAGGGAAGTCTTGGGTCTCGGCCAAGAGCTTTTGTTTTATTTTCCTTTCGTGCATGTTCTCTCTCTCTCTCTCTCTCTCTCTCTCTCTCTCTCTCTCTCTCTCTCTCTCTCTCTCTCTCTCTCTCTAATTTCCGGCTATCGTCAGCATCGTTGGTCTTCTCATCCCAGTTCTCTAGGGACCAGTTCTGTACGCTTGTTCGTTTCACTTCTGACAAAAACCATTAGCATCGTGTTGCCCAGTGCACTTGAAACCAAAGAGAACTAAGAAACATTTGTAAAAACCAGTGAAGCGTAATACTGTACATGTTTCCATACCACAGACCATGGTTATGTTACGTATATCATTTGTTTACAGTCATAAGTTACTTGCTTTAAGAACTGGGTCAACTCTTCCATCACTCTTTGCCTTTCTAAAGCCGGTAAGCTAACGGTATAAACATTTTCTTTGTATCATCTTTTCATAGAATCCTGAGGATGCCGTGCTATGTAGTTTCAGTTTCTAGTGATACCATCACGATTGAGAAGAGCAGCCTGAAGCTGCCATCGTCCGGCGGACTTGAGCACACCGTCTTTCTGCCCAACACGTTCGAAAGCCACCACTTTAAAGACGACAGAGGAGAAGCGGACGAGTAGTGATGATGACGTATGACAGAACACAACGGGTGTCATCATCATTGCTTTGTGTATCGTCGTTATCTCAAAAGATAAGATGTTATCATTTCCTTTGGTTGAGAATCATAGCGACAAGCCTGCCTTCGTCAGATCCAGATGTACTACTACCACAGTGGTACTGTTGGTATTATAGTGCACGGCGTCCATAGCAAGGTGCCTGATGGGGCAGTGGGAGGGAGAGGTCAGAATAGCAGGGTTTGGGCGAGCGATATTCCTCGGATATTTCTAGTGGAACCATCTACCTGCACCTAGATTACTTCCGTCCGATGGTTCGTAGTTGTGATTTACATATCTTGGTGTCTTTTTTATGTATTTATGGACGCGTGTGGGCCTTAAGGTATGTGTATTTATTTTTCTGTAATGTGGATATCATTTCCTCGCTAATGAAAAAGACACGGTGAATTACCAATTTTATTACAGAGCCATTATTCACGGATTTAGCAAAATTACGCGTACGGAGATGGAATTATCGTACTTCGAAACTTCGTACACACAGGAATTATTATACGTGTATTCTTTTTTTTTTCGTCATTTTCTCATTTACGGAAATCCCGAAAACTATATGCTTCCAAGTAGGTTAAAATGAAGTAACTGAATAAAGGGAGAATAAAAAAAACTTAAAAGGGGGATATTTAACGTTAAGCTTCAGATAACCACGGTGCACAGAGAAAATTACGAGAAATCGGGTCGTAGAGAAACAGAAAAAGAAGCGAGAAATCAAGCTGCTTCAGATGAGGAGTCATTCGCTCCTGGTCTTTGATGAGAGGAAAACTCTTCAGGATGGTCTTCCCGCCCGCCTGGGCCGGGCCGGAACCTGAGGTGCACAGACTGGCCAATGTACAGCCAGGCAGGCAGGGAGAAAAGAGGATTGGTGTGACACAGAAATACAGATTATGTGAAAAAAAATGTAAATTAAGAGAGAAAGTGTGTGTGTGTGTGCCATGTAAACAGGCAAGAGGAGACCATTTTCGAGGTAGAACCCAGTATGATTTGTGTTCCTGCCACAAGTTCGCGGAATTAGCATAATGTTGACCAGTTTATTTCTGGAGTTACACAAGTTCCTTTCATATTCACAGTTGGATTTTGCCGTGATAGCAGGGTTAGCGCGTTGCGCTCACCGCATATCTTGCTTGTTAATTAACACTTCTCGCAGGCGCCGCGCGCCTCCCAGTAGAGAGAGAAAAAAAAGATAACTCTCCGGGAAGGAAGGGAGGAAAGGTGAGTGGGTGCCTGAGGACAGGGTGCATCCCTTACAGTGGGCCGTGTTTGGTAGACTACCAACATGACCACCGTGTGAGACGGCCTAATCTGTTGTGTTCCTCGTCACGTACTTCCAGGAGGTAGGGGAAGCTGTGACCAACAGGGTAGGTCGCAAGGGAATGTATTATCGTATTTTGATTCTCGCTTCTATAGGATGGAATAATTGGCTGATATGTTTGAAATAATTACTGTGATGCGATGGGGTGAGGGACGGTAGTGAGAGAGAAGAGGAAAGAATCTCCAGGTTAGGCAGATGGCGTTGACGGAGGCAGAGTTGCACAAGCTGAGGTACTGTTCTTCTGCTTCACTCGGCAGTGAAACATGAACCTTAGGCAGGGTTTTGTTTTCCACGAGCTGGAGTTTCGGCAGTCGTTTCATTGTTACAGTTGCATCGATAGAGATATTTCTTGACTTACAATGTCCATAAAAAACAAAAAAAATTATCTGCCCCAAAAAGGTTTCTAAGGCGATACACGGCTAGGGTTTATTGTGGGTACAAGCATATAACGGTGTCAGGATGAAATAATTGTACATCTGGTCGCTGGGACTAGTGTTTCTAACGAAGTTAGCACTAGCAACCCACCTCAATGTGCCTCAGGCTATCTTGAGGGAAGAATTTTTTTTTTCACTTTATTTTGGGAATTTCGCTTCTAGGCGCTGTATTTCTTCCACTTGTGTTTCTAGATGGTTTCAAGGAGGAGAAAGCTCAATTTCTCGCTTGGAAGCAACATTTCATCCGCGCTTCGCCTTATACAGGAGATCAAGACCCTACAGACTCAAAATATGGACCTAGAGTACTTCAGGAACCTTACCACTTTCATGCCCAGACGTCTGCTGATAATGATTAAGGGCAATGGAGAGATGACAAAGTACTGAATTATAAAATTGACATTGTAATGGGAGTCGGACAGGTCTTTTTGCGGACACTGTACGTCACTGAGACACAAATAGAAACGTACTTCATATGTCTGCCTTGTTTATGGTAGGTTAGCCTGTCTGTAAGCAAAAGGAATTAAACTGGAATGTCACCATAGGCGAGGTTGTACCACTGTCATTAGACGAGGACAGCGTGGTAACAGGAACTTCTCACTCTTAAAGAGCTCATCATTTCCTTGTTACTGATCACAGCACAGCCTGGAAGCTGCAGGCCCAATTAGAGTCCTGGGTTTAAACAATGATAATTTATATATGTCTTACCGGACTCTGCCTCCATGAGTTAAACCGTGAGTGAAAAGTCACTTCTAGTTAGGCAATATTACTAGCGATAATGGAAAAAGAGATTACACATCGAGGACCTTCTCTCTCAAAAGGAGTCTCATTTTCCTGAACCTGACTGGAGAGCAGACCTTAGAGCAGGATCTCCATAAAAGGTGTCTGCTATTTGTAGCAGAACTTCCGTAGAGAGCGCGGCCCTGCTGCTGCTGACTATCAGATCACGTGCAGGTGGTAGGGTTGGGTTATTGGGTCTGGATCATTTTCGTAACCGCCAGATGCTTGCGACTGTGAAGCAAGGGAAAAGTAGCGACAGACTTTTACATAGCAGCAGGCTAAGGGTGAGGATGGGCCCCTGTTCTGCTGCAGGGCGGGTAAGGGTTCAATGCTCCTGCAAGGGGTAAAAGGTTTGATGTTTGTGCAAGGACGGCGGGGTATCAAATTCTCCCTCCTGCAAGAAGGGTGTGAGTCCAGTGCTTCTGCAAGAAGAAAGGATGTACAGTTAGCTTTCGGAAGGGTCCCTAGGCCCATTTTCCTAGGGAAAGAATAGCAAAATACTTCGTGGCCGCGTGAGTGGCCACAGCTCGATGACCCTCTGTTGCCAATTGAGGATGGACCGTCATGGATCAGGCCGTGAAACGCCGGTGTTAATAGTGACTTAGTGTGGCTCTCTCTGGAGGCTGTAATGCTGCCTGGAGGTCGGGCCGAGGGGCTGCGGCTCCCCCAACAGAATTTCAATTCGTCCACTAAATCATCCGCGTGTGAGGAACGTTGGAGAGGAATTGCTTACACCCATGTTACAATAATGTGATTGAATTAGTGGGAGGTAAAACAAAACAGAAGTCTGGCTACATATGTATTGTCATAACTCCATACCTATTGTGATGGGAACATCACTCACACGCATTCCTAACTCATGCTTTTGTGTAAATGCGAAACAAATGAATTATTTACTACAGAAGTTAATACAAACAGTCCAAGCCACTAACTAGACGCTGCTAGTGACGCTCACTCATAACAAAGCGTGACTCCTCCTGAGACTTTGACCTCTGATCTACGAGATCCTCTGGCGAGGAGGAGATATTTCAGTTTGGTTTTGTGTTGAAAAGTAACAGCAGCAGCTACTAATGGAACCATGGTAATTTGCATTTTCATTTGTGGCAACAGTTACATGAGTGAGTGATGAAGACTTCAGTAAAGGTTATTTATTTGTCAAATGCACATCAGACAAATCATCTTGTGCGTATGAAAGCAAGCGCTGTTTTCCTCCTCCCTGCAAAAAAAAAAAAAAAGCCTTTGGGCTCCACCCTATACGAGCACCTCACCTTCAGGTGCTGACGTCACGGCTCTCGTCGCTCTCCGCCAAGTCTGGTTGTTCCCGCCGTGTTTTCGTGTGGTTGGGGTCACATTGAAGTCGTTGCACTCCTTTTAGCACGGTCGTCTTAATGAAGTCGTTGCAGTATATTTGTAGTGCTCTCACGGCTGGCACTCTGTTCTCATCAAGTGTGGTCGTATCGGTGTAGTCCTGCCATGGTCGTCTCTTGCGTTGGCAGGTCATCATTACATGTGTTGGATGGTGTGACCTCCATGCCCCCACCATCTCTGACCCGCCGAAAGCTATGTGTACCCTCAGCCCACAGTCTATGGTCATACTTCCAACTCCCACCAAAAGCAGCATCCCCTCACTTCCTGCAAGAGCCCCATCTCCCAGCAGATGAAGCTCTTCCTTTACTCTCTTTCTCCCCTACCAGATGAGGCTCTTCTCCCACTTCTACGAGATGAAGCCGAGTCCTCGATTCCCTGTCTCAGATGAAACCAAACTCCTGCAGACTTGACAAGCCTAAAGCTCCTTCGCACAGGATGAAGCTGAACCCATTAAATGGAAACTAAGCACTCATCACGCTCGAGGTTGCTGAAGTAGCCCCCTGAAAGACGAAACTGAATTCCTGTTCACGTAAGATGAAGTGGAATCTCCCTTACTAGAGGTGAACTTTAACCCTCCAGCGCTCCATACATGATACCAAGGCCCATCCCTTTCCAGCCCACCAACGCCAGCCCCATCCCTCTCCACACCACCTGCCCTCTCCTCCCTAACCACCAGGCATCCCTTAGCGCTGCAGTGCCAACTGGGAGCTCCACAGGAGTGCCATTGTCGGGGGGACAGAGCAGCGGAGGTGCGGGTGAGGACTCACCTTTATTCGCGGTGGTCCTGACGCTGTAGTGTTACCACGGCCTCCAGGATTCCTCCTGCTAGGGCCTGGTGGCCCTGACGCTGTATCTGTGCTTGGGTTATTTCAAGGTTCATAGCGCTAACGTGTGTATTATACTCTAGTACACTGTAATGTATACAGCCGTAAATAACTGGTGCTTGAAGAGTAAGTTTCCTGGACCTCCCGTCATTCGGGAGCACACGTCCGGACGTTGCTGACTTGTGGACGTGGGGCTAACCAGTGGTGGTTCACCTAACACCACAGTAATTTCCGTGTGTGTAGCTCACCTGGCCTGTACCTCACGCTTCTTTAGGGGGTTGTCTTTACCCCCACAGCTCAGACTGCGACCAAGTGAGGGTCTACCCTATCAGGCTGTTTGATGCTGCAGGTCCCAGTTTATGATACACTTGGAAACATGGCTGAATTGTTTACACCCTAGAGGACACTGTCCGGAACTGTTTGGTAGAAATAACGCTCAGAAAGGAAAGTATCGTCGCAAATGATTTGATTTTATGCAATAAATGTTAGATTAAGAAAGTTGAAGATATGAATATCTGTGTGGAGGAGTGCAGGCTGTGTGGACCTGTGAGTTGCAGTACACAGCTGGTCAGGACCAGTCTGTCCTGAATACACAGGTTTATCCTCCTTGCGAATCACATCACAATAAACATGATTTGTTTGTTCATCATTCAACATAACGGGTTTAAACTGCTCAGTATGTACATCACAAAGTGTTGGCTTAATATCAGCCAGTTATGCTGTTAGAGATAAACCCATATCCGCTCAAAATTCATGCTAATTAGAGTATGATGAAATCATAGAAATTTAACTTTTATGACTGACCCCAATATATGCAGTAAAGAATTTATTGGTTTAGCCATTTTCAGTTTCATTCAGACGATATTTTGTAATATTTCTCTTGGTATTCGAACCCTTCCAAGGTCACTGATCTTACGCTTTCCGGTAGTGATTCAGGTGCATTTGGTTATCAATAAACAGTCTTTCGTCTGGCCTGAGGCTTCACCATGCAGCAGCCATCCTTCACCAAATTACTATAAGGAATGAATTAAACTCAAAATAACTAACATTGTTGACAGTTTTGCTGCTGTACGGCTGTTGGGTAATGAGAAACTATGTAGGAAGTATCGCAGTTCAAATCCATAGTGAAAAGATGACATCCGTATGTTATACGAATTCCTAAGGGGGAATATATATGATATATGAAAAAGGTTTATGGGGCCTAGTTATTGATGGGGGCTGCAGTATATTACTTGTGATAGATTAAATCATTCCTCATTAAGTTCATTCGTATGTTGCACAAGTTTCTGTTTCTAAAACGTTCTGTCACTCAAACGAATCAGCTAATTTCTATCACTCAGAAGATTCCACAAGTTCTATCATTTAAAGGTTTCAAAAGATTCTGATATTCAAAGGTTTCACAAGGCTGTATCATTCAGGGTTCTGTCACGAAGCAGGTCCCACAACTGTGCATTGATCATTTGCTTTCATCGACATTTGAAATATTCGACCGGTATCTTGAGGAACAGAATCTTTAAACATTCTCTTATTTTCAACTTTTAAGAGTTCGTAACTTGAGAACAGGATCCAACTGTTTTATTTTCTGGTGCAAGAGGACTAATGACAGCTCCCAGGAGGATTCTTCCACATGTCCGTGGACTTAGACACCGTGTCGAACACGGGCTGAATACTTCAATACATAATCTAAGATGGGCCTAGGTTCTGAAAGACTTTGTCTAACACGGGTTTAACACCGAATAACACAGGCGTGGGTGTCTGAAGACATTTAGCTGGGTTGGGATCCTTATATACTTTGGTTAACATGGACTGCGGTGCTTCCGGAGGATGTTTTCTAGCTGTACGCTGCTCTGCAGAATAACCAAACATTGCATTAATTGAACGTAACTTATGACAGGAGGAGGTGCAGGGCCCTCCCTATGCCTTTTCTCCCCATGTGAAGTAAGTTGTGAATAGAAATGTTTGTGGCCCGGTTGCCAAAAGGGTAAAATATACGTTCAGGAATGGCTCTATTGGCTTTCTGATGAATGGTATAAGAATAATTTCCAAGTTGATTTATAGACTGTGGTCTGAAGAAAAAGTGGAGAATAATTTATCAACGATATGTATCTAATGGACCCACATCATGCTGCCTAAACTCGAAGTAATACCGGAACTTTGGTATGCGCGAGTATGTCGTCCGTACTTGTATTTAAAGATTTTCTTCGTACCAAAAGAGAATACATAAATAAAGCCTTTTAGGGCCTGTTGGATATGAGACCGGAATTGCTAGTTCCTCCAGCTGGTTCTGTGTCGAGCTTCGTGCACCTCCTGGTGGGCTGGGCGAGAGCCGACCCAGCTGTGTTTGGTTGTTGGAGGAGTGGCTGTTGGATCACGTAAGAGGCAGACTTTGTACACCAACTCCCATTGTTGTACGGGAGAGGTGCCAGGGTCCATAAGGATGATGGAGGATAGTGTGTGATCTTCCCCGTGAAAGGTGGTGATGGGAAAGTGATGGAGTGTACGTGCACTGTACTTCTGCCGGGGGATAGATGGGAGACAACTATACCTCCTACATGTTCAAAGAGGGTCACGGGTGAATTCACTGTAATAATGTATTACTTCTAACTCCTGTGGGGCATTCATAAATCCATGAGGGATGATAGGGGTGGAGATAATCTCCTCCCCACCAATGGTGGAGAAAGTACATGTACTCGGGTACTGTGGTAGAACATGAGTCAGAGTACATACTGCACGGTGCACTCCCGTCCGGCCGTCCCTCCGCCGAGCAAGGAGCTTCTCCGCCGTTTGGGCGGTGGGGGCGAGTCGGTCCAGGAGAGTTGCCAGCTTTGTTTTTCTCCCTGGAATGAGAATTAGTGTCTTTCAGAGTGATTGATGCTTATTGCTATTCTCTTCTTGTGGGAGTTCTCGGAATTTTATATGTAGTTACATATTTAGTATTCAGGAAGCTTACATACTAAAGCGTTTTGGTTAGAATGAAAATTCAGACATGATCACACACACAAGCACACTCCAGTATTCTAATTATTGATATCTGTGCAGTGGACCAATTAGCAGTTTGGGATCATTAGCAGTGGCGTCGTCCTGATTATTACCGAACGCCATATAAAAGGCAAAAATGTTCTGCTTTGGTGACGTGAGCCGTGACGGAGTGGGGCGGTCGGGCGGGCAGGTGGAGCGGCCAGGAACCGCGATGAATGGGTTTCCAATAATTTGGAAATTCGAACGCGTGTGTGTCCTTCATGTAGGTTGTTTGAGGGCAGTAGTGGCGAAGCTGGGCACATGATGGCGTGTTGGGGACATACTGCAGGCAGAGGAGGGGACAGTGGCGGCGGTGGTGGGGTATAGCAGGTGCCTGCGGTGCCGGAAGGAAGGGAGGCAACAAAGGAGGGGGTAATGGTGATGGTGCTGGGCAAATATTACTAGCAGCTCTGCAGACCTGCTGGAGAGTTGAGCGTGTCTGACGGTGTAACACCCGCTACCCAGGAGTTGTGGGGAGCCGAGCGTACCTCTTATATTGTAACACCTGCTCTTCCGATGCTGTTGACGGCTCTAACTGCTTTTGACGCTGTGTTTGTCTGATGACACTGTTGACGTAAGACTTTTCTTATAGATTAGTTAAAACGAGATATCGCGGTGTGAATGAGGCGATCATGCATAGATTAGCTAGTTATAGGATGCGAGTCGCGTGCCCCTGACCAGCTATTGGAACAAACTCCTGCGGTATTTTTCTTATGCTGAAGTTTCTTTATTACTCGTTGTAACCATAGTTCTAGTGAATGGTAATGCCTTTTGTAATATACGTTGAAGATATGAAGAAAGGTGATGATAATCACTTTGAATGTGAACTTGATTTTCATTATAAACTGATGGTCTTTTAAGAGGGTAGGAACAACCCTGTTGAATATGTCCAGAATTCATCCTTAAAATGCTGCTTTCCGATAGTAAGAAATAGTGTCTGTAGCCTCCACTGTAGAGTCAGGACTCCACGGTATATTTTAGGAACATATCTATCCCAGAAGAGAGTGATGCTGAACGAGGAATGGCAAACTTGTATATCTTCTCGTTCCAAACGAGCATACCCGTGCAACACTTAGTCCAGCCGGATCCCTTGGGGGGTTACCGGCCGATGGGAAGGTTCAGAGAGAAGTGAGGACATGCTGGCGTGGAGAGTAGTAACTACTGGTGTGATGATCGGGGTCTGTCTGCAGAGAGAGAGAGAGAGAGAGAGAGAGTCTGTGGAGCAGTATCTCTAGGGGGTTCCATAGTGAGGGTGGTGCAGTAGTGGCGGCGGCCGTTGTGTGGATGACTCTTGGTGTTGTGGGAGCGTTGGTGATTTGTAGGTTTGTGAGGGATTACTGACTGTGGGTTACGAGAAGAGAATTTTGCATTCATGTTTTCCTGTATCATAACTTTCTATGTATGTATGATAACTTTGTATGAATGTAGATATCTTGTTTTTACTGCTTTACGCACACACACACACACACTAGAGGTTCCTGCAGTCCAAGGCTGCGTTACTTCAAGTAGCAGGAAAATGGCGTTTCCTTTGGAATGAGAAATTCTTTTACGAGACTCTACTGCCAGTGATATAGTTTCGCCAGAGGTAACTTTTTCGCTGGCGGTGTAGCCTCTTGTAGTTGAAACATAGTAATACCTGTGTATATATATATATATATATATATATATATATATATATATATATATATATATATATATATATATATATTTTTT
>JAYMFT010085425.1:0-14175 GCA_038088735.1 Panulirus argus | reverse complement strand
AGCTTTCAGTTTTACCCACATCAATCTGGAATTTACTTCCTTACACTCTATCACACGCTCCCACAAATCTTGTTTCACTGGCCATTCTGATGATTACAATTAATGAGCTAATTTTACAAATATTTCCTTCAGTTATCCCTTTAACTTTTGAGTATGTTCTATGTTTTGTACACTATAAAACTGAATCTGCAAAAGGCTTACTACTTCTGAAAACAAGAAACTTCCGCTTAGTGCCAAAGAACAATGTGAAATAAAATTTTAATCTTGTACCTCAAAGTACAATAAACTCAGTATGTTGTATATTCACACTACTTACAGAATACTATACACTGATATATCTTTGAAATAAGGGGCACATAAGTTATTTCATTCATAAAATACTTTTATTTATACATACTTGCCATTTCCTGCATTAGCGAGGTAGCGTTAAGAACAGAGGACTGAGCCTTAGAGGGAAAATCACCACTTGGGCCCCTTCTCTGTTCCTTCTTTTGGAAAAGTAAAAAAACAGGAAGGGAGGATTTCCAGTCCCCCACTCCCTCCCCTTTTAGTCGCCTTTTACGACACCCAGGGAATACGTGGGAAGTATTCTTTCTCCCTTATCCCCAGGGATAATATATATATTATATATATTTTTTTTTGGTGATGCCCATGTTTGGTTTCTAAACACCCTTTGATTTCCCACACTCTTGCTTCCTAAATAGTTATCTTCTTTAGTCGGTTGTTGATGGAGCGACTTCCCTCTCATATTCTGTTAACTTTGGGTTTCTGCTCTGTCAACTATTCTTTTTTCATGATTGTTTTCATTCCTTATCTAACCCTCTTCACTCTCGCTGAAGCTTCCACTCCACATACATTACTGAATTTTCCTCCCCATACTCACAATTTTTATTCGTATAGAGCACCTCTCTTAATTTGTACCTGTGCAGTATCCCGGAATGGGGAAGAAACCTTGTCAAATTCAGATTCGTACGTATAGTTCTTATCCAAGTCTATAAAAGATCACTCGTTTCCATGAATCTATTTTCAGAACAATTCAGCCCTCAATAACATGAAAGTGTTGGACATTATCCAGTCTATTCCGGAAACGCCTCATAGTCATAAAAAAAATTTGATTTAAAATGTCTGTCGTAGTTGTGTATATAGATTCTATTATTATTATGTTCAGATATTTCATATCGGCAAGGACCTTCGTTCTTGTATGTTGGGGTCGTACTCATGAGTTATTTTTTTTTCTCTTCCTCCTTATAAGTTATAATGGAATTAAAAGCCTTGCATCTCATTAAGTGGACGGCTTTGAACTACTTTTATATTACTTTTTAGACATGATTTGTGCTTCGTAGTTTTAACAAACGTATTGCACCTTGACCATCAGTTAACGTTTATATACTATTTTTTGGCATTCCCTGGGAAACTCTAGATTACACTATATTATTAGAACCTATCTTGTCTTTTTGTGTTAATGTGTAGTTTTTGTTATGTAAGGTGCTATATGGAGCCATCATGTAATTTGTTACCGTGAATATAGATCAGCTTGTTTGTTTACAAATTCCCAGGCGTTATGTTCGGATGGAAGAACTTTGGCTTTGTATTTGTGTATAAAATAGATACATTCAAGGCATATATATTACGTATATCATGAATATACTTGAAATTGATAACTATATTTTATGCAGGTAATAGAACACTGTTACTTGTTTAAGTAACTTAAAAGATAATGTAGAACTGAGTTCACTAGTCATGGAACATCGGAACAAATGTAAACATCATCAGCTGCCACTCAAAGAGGTAGCAGTTACCGCCGAACACCAGTCCGCCTCAGAAGGTCAGTAACGTCGTTCGCACATGACTGTTACACTGTTATAGACTAAATTACGCGAGGAGTTATAGAGATTATTGTGAGGAGAAATTATTGTCTCTCACTGCTTTTGGTTCGAGTCATATTTATTCAGATGTATAAACAGTACTGATGTGTAAAACGATAATATAGTGTCTTGAAATGCAGTAATAAACTTTGGTGTTGAATATATCTAAAAAGTTAGGAAGGTTTTAAGTTGGTGAGGGTGTATTCTAAAGGATGCTACGTTATTAGCGTTATGTAACATTACATAACGTTACATAATTGTGTTTTATGTTTGGTGAAATGGGGTGAGATAGTTTGTAATTTGGTAGTAAAGTTTCAACAATGGGTAGAGGGAAAGCTTAATTGGGAGTGTCTTTTGAATTGGTAGAGGGAAAGCTTAATTGGGAGTATGTCTTTTGTCTTAAGATAATTATGATAGTGGGGAAGGCTTTAATGTTCAGGGAAATTGGTGAGTGAGAGTAAGTGAAGCTGTTGCAGAAACTGTTGAAACCTTTTTAATCCTAAAACATGAGATCCAAAAGGTTAGGCTGGTTAGATTGTGTAGCTTTTACCACCATACAGTGGTATGTTGCATTCCTGGGTTGGAGATAGGGATGAATTAATATAAATACATGCTGAAAAGCATTAACTTGCTAATATAATATTTCGGTTTTCACCTGGGTCTCATGCAGAATTACAGGTGTGTTTCACCAACCTGTAGGATTTGGTTATGGGGACCCTGAAAATCTCACCTAATCCCCTCTAGCAACTTAAATTTGCCTAATTTTCGAAGTTATTTTAAAGGTATGTGAATGCTTTTATGCAGTTACTATCAGTTGATGGAAGGGGGACAGAAGGAAGATAGTGGTATTGTTGTTGGTGTATTTCGAATGTTTTACTGAAAATTCAGGTAAATTGATTCTTGGGTGAAGGTATTGAGATTTTCTTAAGTTCATAAATTTATAGTATAGCTTTTCACTTACTTTTCCCCCATACCTTCCTTGATCATTGTAGCTGTCCCCACTGCCTTTCATTTATCATTTGTACGATAAAAATGATGTTTCAGATCACACTCCCCTGGTCTAAGTCACTTCCAATAAATACAGAGTCCATTGATATGAATTTCCTTGAAATCCTTAAGTTATTTACCTGGTTCCCTAAACTGGAAATTTACTGATGTGATGTAGACCAGGGGAGTGTAATTTGGAAAATTTCTTTCTAAGTTATGAGTAGTAAATCCCTGGGATGGCAATGATGATCAGGGAAATGCAGGGCAAAAGTAATCATCCACCTCTTCTGTACTCTAAAAGTCCTTCTTTACATCTTCTTTAGCATGTTTCTTGCTTACTTTTATGTCATGGTCTCTAGTTGTCATCTCCCCACATCTTTCAGAGAACTGTTCACTTTCCACATCATTAGTCTGGTTTAGAATCTTAAAAGTTGTGATCAGGTCACCTCTCATTCTTCTGTCTTCCATCGTGGGCAGACTTGTAGTGTTTCCCCACAACTTAGCTCTCTTGATTGTGGTACCATCATTTATGCTCCTCTCTGGGCCCTTTCAGTGAGCTCTTTGTGCTTCTTTAGGTGTGGTGACCAAACTTGAGCATATTCTAGTTTTATCCTTATTTAGAATATGAACAATTTGCTAAATATTTCCCCATCTTTATGCTTGAAATTTATTCTATTTGCCAAGTGACACAAAGTGTCTCCTGTACTTTGATGGTAGGTTAGGGACAACATCAACACCCAAGTCCCTCTCACATTTTGTTTCTTGATTTTTTAATCCAATTCTTTTCATAATATATTCAAAAGATATAGAAATAGGTTTAACCACCAGTCTCCAAACATTATGACAGCAGAAATATATAGTGTAGAATAGTGGCCAGGAATGCCATAGAAGGCAGATTTCAGTTTAGTTTAGGAATTGGCTAAAACTCAACACCATGTATTTAGTATGCAGTCCAGATTTGGTCTCTAAATTATGAAAAAGATTAAGCAAGGCTCGTAAAAGGCCAAGAAAAGGGTAGCAAAATATTGCTACAGCTTTAAGAATTAGAATCAGGGTACAGTATATGAAGAAAGTTAAAGAAAGTAAAACTTTTTTATAGATGCTAAGAGTTCATGGTGACTTAATAGTAGCTTTTAGAATGCACAGCAAATATGATAACATCATCAGGGATGCACTTTTATTTTTAGACTTACACTGGATCTGGTAAGCAAAAATGGGTGAGCTAACAACTGAAAGGTTTCACTCCAGTAAAGGGAAATACTTCATTACAGGAAAGGTTACTAAGTACTTGATAAGTTGCCTACTTAGGATATGTCCCACAACAATAGGTTCAATCAATAAGAGATAAGGTTACTTTTCCCAGTTGATAAGTTATTTTAACTTGGTAGAGATGTAGAGTGCTCCTCAGTTCATTTGCTGGATAATCTCTGCACAGGCCAGTAGGTTTTCTTATACCGTCTTACTATATTATCTCTCTCTCTATCGTTAGTGTGATTCTGCTTAGAAATATGTATGCTGAAGATTTTATGGTAGATATTCTGAATTCAATTTTACTTTTAGTCTCAACTGAGGTCGATTTTGTGCACTACTTGGACAATCCACAAGACTGCCTAGTTTATAATAGGATCTTGCTAAAGCAAGCTATGAGCTCGTAATTTCGTATGCTTAGATGATCTGCCTTCTCTGATGGGCTCATGTTGCATAAGCATGGCCCAAAACTGGGTGAGGTGTTGGATGAAAGATTATTGGTGAAAAGAGTTCTTCAAACAAGTACAGCAAGGATGATAATACCATTCACTGTACTTTTTGTGATATTTGTTTTTCCTGCAGAGGTGAGTAAACTTAAGGGTGTTAGCTGTGTGCTTAAATATTTGACTAAGAACTTCTCTGCAATAATGTAGACTTTCTGTTTTGCTACTTGGTTTTCAGGCTAGAGATGAATTGCTGTGGTTGATCCTCCACCTTTTAAGTATACCAAGATATTATTTAGGATGTGCCAATCAAGCAAGTGAAGCCTTTCCCAAATGTGAGGGCACTTGGCCATTATAAAGAGCTTTGCAGCTTTTGCCATCTAGAATGCAAAATATCTTTAAGACAGAGGATTTTCCTTGTCCATTCATCAGCACTCATGGCCTATATATTATGCTGTGCTGTTTAATTATCATTATCATTTGTGGCATCTTAGCATTAGCTGTTGCCAGCACAAGATGTCTTAGATGTTATGTATTTCAAGGCCCTGAATGATGATTTGCATCATAGGTGGTATTTCCTTCCACTCAGAGGGTTGCATTGCAGTCATGAGGGTAGGCATAGGATTCCATGAACCAAGATGAGGAGCACATTAAAGTAGGCATTCCACAACAGAGAGCCAAGAATGCTACCCTGAGGCATGCTATTAATGCATCATGAATGGTTTTCTGATACTTCATTGATAAGTACATCCCTGAGGATGTTTTTTTGAAAGTGTTCACCAAGGAGGGATAAGATATTTCTGCAAATATCAGTTGCATGATGTTTAGTGAGGAGTCTCTGATTATATTCAAGGACATAGGCACCTGAAATGTGGTGTGTGATTTACACAGGGATTCTGGAGTCGTCTGGTACCTAGTGTAGGGTTGTGGAAAGATTGATGATACCAGCTGCTTGACCCCTCTTCCTAAATCCAGATCTTCTTCCATTCTTTAGGTGGAAGGATTTTATTTTGCAGGATTTTATCGATGTTGAGTAAAGTTACCCTCCTGTTATTCATGTTAGGTCAGGGATATACATCCAGTTTTGCAGTGCTAAGCAAATAAGTTAGCTTTACCCATAACTGGACATACAATTATGTATGTTCAATGTGTTCAACAAAGGGATTGTTTCATTTAATGAACATCCTTCTTGAAAGGATCCATTGCTAGAGCTACTTATTGCCTGGACCAGATTTCCTCATGTTGTCATCTTTGTATGATAATGTTACATTTTTTTGCATTGAGCAACAGGCCACCGTATGTAGGTTTTTGTTATGCATAGTTGGATCTCCGGTATACCGAAGTCAAAGAAAATGGGACACGCCAGAGGAGTCTTATCAAAATGAGTTGAAGTAAACATTGGTGTTCCTCAGGGCTCCTTGCTGAGGCTGCTATTTATTATCTTTGTGAATGATTTGTCAGAGGGACTTCAGTTATGCCAAACTATGTTACTGGATGGTGATGACAGTATGAACAGAGCGAGGAGCCAAGCGAGGAATTGTCCCTCAATCATCTGTTCTTGACGGTACCTTGGTCACACGGAAAATGGCGAATATGTATGGAAAAAATATATTTACATAAGGTTTATTTATGGTCAAAAATAAACAAAACGCACTCGGGACAACGCGGTACCAACTTCAGACTGAAAAATATCCTTCAGTGCCCTTTATCACTATCCATATTCTCCTTGCAAACTACGCTTCACTCGCCTGGTCATATCCTCTTTCAAAACAGAGCAGAACGAAACTGCAAGCTATACAAAACAGCTCTCAAAACAATCACTGGTTGCATAGCAACTACAGACATCCAGCAGCAGAACTATACAATATAACAGCCTCGGCATACCAGGCACCAAGTTCTTAGCAGCAGCACTAGACTACTCCCACCCAAACCACTCCATGCCTAATTAACCGACTCCCAAGCGGAAATGAAAAACTTATACATGCCTTTCACTTCAACACAGTACCCGCAGATTCCCCACTACCCCATCAGATACAGAACTAACAAAATATACACTGAAATTACTCGTACAAGTGCATATCAACG
The DNA here is from genome assembly GCA_038088735.1 of Panulirus argus. Lineage (NCBI taxonomy): Eukaryota > Metazoa > Arthropoda > Malacostraca > Decapoda > Palinuridae > Panulirus > Panulirus argus. The sequence goes on along the minus strand of JAYMFT010085425.1, from coordinate 7,547 downwards.
TTTCCCTTTCCCCCAACTCACTTCCACCAGAAACTACATTCCCCAAACATGCAGGACTCGTACTTTCTCTTCAGCTTTCTGGACGCCATCCATCTCTCCAACATTGCAGACACAGATTCAACTTAATACAGGAACCCTCATGCCCAAAATGCGACTTCCACAATGAACACTTGCTCCTCAGTTGTCCTGTACATGCCCCTCAAATACAAACGCATCACCACACTTTGACTCTAATCTCGCCTGGCCAGCCTACTGATGGCTGTGGGATTCCTGTGGTGCAAGGAGTTAAGCTGTGGGTTTTCTCGAAGCGGCATCAGGGTTTTTCCCTTTATCATCCAAGGTCACAATGACTGGCTGGGATGACACCGTGGAGCTCTTGACAGCATTGGGATGTGAGTTGTACATTTTTTCCACTTCCCACCTATACTGCCATACTCATTTCCTGCCATTCTGATGCACACATATGGGATCCAACTATTATATTCACATCCTGAAGGTGACGTCATTGTGGGAACTGTGTGTTATGCAATTACGAATGTGTGTAGTAGGAGAAGGGCGTCTTACATTCGTGGGGCCCCACCTCCTGAACAATGTGGGCTTAATTAACTTGGTATATTGGGGAAGGACTATCAGGTGGCGGAACCCGTCTCTGGACCTCTGGCCTAACCTTGACTGTTGATGAGATTTACTAACTTTCCCTCACTCTTGTCATTTATTTTCATCCTTGTCCACTTCGTCTCACCTGCAGCCATTAATATATTGCCACAAGTGGTCCTGGGGCTTCTGCTGATTGCCGTTACATGTCAATGAAGCCATTTTAAGGTACCATGTTTCTCAATGTCGTAAGACACTCCGGTATTATTGGGAATTTTCCTCTTATTGTTGAAATCGTTGTATTGCGTTATTTGATGCCACAGATGACATAGTAAAGTTCTTAGGAAAGGAATTTGTCTGTACAAATATTGTAGCGAATGAATTAATATTCCGTTGGATACATTATGTGGCAATGATCAAGTGAAATTTTATTGTTGTGTGAAAGCTGACAGCCTACAAACTAGTTTTGTATAAACCAATTACAGTATTTTTATAATAACGAATTGAAGTTGTATATATACGAAATACAATTTTACATCAGCGAATTAGTTTTATACCAACGAACAACAATCTTACAGTAACGAAATATAATTTTATTTTGACGAATTAAAGTTTTCTATTAACGAACCTGAACAGTGAATTAATGAGAAGGTGGAAATTTACATAATGAATGTTGTCAGTAGTGTGGGAGGCTTGGGTTATGTTGATAAGGCATGAATGCCATCATTGTCACCGGCCTGACGCGAAGGGGTCGTGCTCAGTCTGATGTTCCAACCAAGAGCACGACGGTACGACCTTCTCGCTCCAGAGGAGTCCATCATTCTACTGCTGCTGACTGCAGCGCAGCCTCGAAGCTGCAGGACCCCTTAAAATGGATCCTGGCGTAATATGTGAGGATTATATTCAGTGAGGAAACACGATAGCCAGAAAGGCGACGAATATAATCCTCGGATCTCGCAATAGGAAACATTTCGAGTCATGATTCGCCAAATCCAGAGGAGTGTGTGTGTACAGGGTGGTGTAGGCAGCAAACATCCGTCTTGCCCTGAGCCAGGGAAGCCTTGTGCAATGTTAGCAAGACACACTTCGCCTTATATTGGAAGGGGGCCCGTCAGACTCTTGCGTCGGGGCTAAATATGTAAGCGAGGGAAAAAAGAAATAATATATGGAATTATGATAAAGGAGAAATATTGAGAATATGACCAATGGATTAGACTGGCGGAGGAAAAGCACTAGAGAAGGATGTGGATGTTGAAATTGCTTATTAAATGTAGTTTTTGAACAGAACTCATGCCTAGAAGCAGTTGAAAAAGTGATAAAATACACGTATTAAGTTTTTTAAAACCAATCATACGCTAGGACATTTATGCGTATGTATGAATCATACAAATGGGATTCATACGGAGATATGGTGACACAATAATGCAGCGATTCTCGTCCGTTGAGATTAACCCCTTAACCCCTTCAGCACTGAGGCACCCTTTCGTATGATGGCTTGGCGTTTAACGACCTAAAGGTCATACATATATACCTATGCATAGAATATATCTGCCTACACAGATGTGTGTAGTTCATACTTATGTATACGACAGCTTCGTCTACAGTCTTCATACACCTGCGCAAAAGGATACATAACTTACGGTGTCCGGACCTAAGATGCATGAGCCAGTGTCCGAGTCCAAGATATATGACCCATGGTGTTGGGAACTAAGAAATGTGACATTTCCCAGAGGGAATAGGACGCATTCCCCAGGCCTGAACATGCAGGAGTGTGAAGGGCATGCATGGGAGATAATGAATTGGAACGGTGTGTTGTAATAGGGACGACGTGCTGTCAGTGGACTGACCCAGGGCATGTGAAGCATTCAGGGTAAACCATGGATAGGTCTTTGGGGCCTAGTTGTGGATAGGGAGCTGTGGTTTCGGTGCATTACACATGACAGCCAGAAAATGAGTGTGAGCGGATGCGGCCTTTCTTCGTCTGTTCTTGGCGCTCCATTGCTTACGCGGGAAACGATGAACAAGTATAACTCCGCCATTAAGTGGTTACACCATAAGTGAAGAATCATGGCTAGGCTGTATCATCATCAGTGGACGAAAAGAAGTACAGTTTCAACAAGGATCTTGCTCCAAATGTGTCCTTCATTTCTCTGCTTTTGCATGGAGTGCAGCCTCCAAGATAGAGGAGCTACGGAAAAGGAGTCCAAGTATTGCATAGCTATTCCTTTGATTTTCGCTCCTTACGCCAGGCAGGTTCAGCAATGTTTCCTGTTAGCCACCAACTGAACCCAACCTAATCCTGCCAACATCTGCTGCTACCCTAGCCAGCCACTTTACGTCAATATACTTTAGGGGCTGAGCATTAGTGATCCAAGCACATCACTGGCTAAGATCGTACAGTCCATCTCTTCAGCAGTTAATCAGAGACTAGTTATTCAACGGACTGACGGAGTTTTCCACCTGATATGTTTCCCATGTTTCCCACATGCTACATTTCAGTCCACCTCTCTCGCATAAAACTTGGATCTCTTTCCCACCAGTGGAATTCTGTTTCCGATTACCTCAACGGCCTTGAGAAATGTAAAATTAGACAATTATCTTCAAAGATTGCGGAGCTTTAAGTGATTGTATTATGGCCACGACTGAAGAAACTGTAAGACCCAACAATAGATTTGCAGCCACTGTGCTTAAGTTGGTCACAGCTTTTGCCAATGCAGGGCCCCAGACACCAATTTTAACAGCAATTCCCTCATACGCGGTGTCCGCACAATGCATGCGAAGGAAAGAACAGCTCCGCACAGCCTAACAAACGCTGAACTGCTCTGTGGCTCGTCTCCCACCACAAACCAACCAAAACCTTATGCAGCATCTGTTGCTAACAAACCTACTAACCCCACCCCGAGCCTTTTCTTACGCCAAACTCTTATGCCTTTGCCTTCCTCACACTTCAAGCAAAGATGTATGCATCCTTCCTAAAACCCATGTTCCTCAGTAAAGATGTTTCAGAACTGAAGAGAGTTTTTGATTAACTGTTAAAACACCAGGGCTTCTGAGAGGGTGGTGTAGGGAGTGCATCGTACCTGGGCCCGGGAGTCCAAAAGGGGGCCCGGGAATTTCCAGGGATCTCAGATCAACGGAGCACTCCATTCCACCCCTCTCTCATCTTCCATACCCTTTTTGGCCTTACAGCTCATGGCATAAAACCATAATGGATCTAAACAGGATGACTAATGGAGAAGGGAAGGAAGGGGGCCCGAAAGAAACTGTGTACCCCTTGATATAATGCCTCTCAAGGGCCCTGCTCTGTCTATCCTACCCAAATTTCTGACTGCCTCGTTTCCCTCACCTCCACCGCAGACGCTAGTAGCATCCCAAGCAATCAACAGACTGCCTCAAAACATCTTGATAACACGAAGCCTAGCACTCTCGTCCTACAAAATCACCACCTCCCAGACCGTCACTTCCACTGCCACCTGATCTCTACTTGCCAATTCCTCCCCACCTCTCCCCCCCACACTAAAGCTAACCTCCCCGAAGGAGCTCTAGAATGAGATACTGATGACCTATGCGATAACTCCCCCATAAGTTCAGTCTCTCAACGTCATAAGGATTTAGCACCCCTTCGAAGACTTCCTCTCCCTTCCCAGAATCCCTCCTAAGAAGTTTGTCGAGCAGACAGTCACCCAGTTGTGGATAGATATCCCAAATAACATTTTCAACACCCAATGGAAGCATCCCTAATCCCCTATACTAAATGAACCAATAGAATTCTGAATAATTTTCAGCACCAAATCCCTACAAAGACTGTATCAAATTGCTGTGCAATCCTTTCCATGCACTCAAAAATAAGAGCACATGCACACGACCTAAAGCTACCCATCTTCAATTGTCTGTCATGTCATATTGACACGAAGCCTATTCAAGGGACACTGGGTTGAGCTGTTTCCCCATCTACTAAATCTCGCTTCCCAAGAACTAACCTTTCCACATTTTCCCTTCCCTTTCTGTCCTAATACTCTTAAGGCTCTTTTACATCGTCATTCACTCATTCATTCATTCACCTGACATATTTCTGAAGATTTTCTCTTGCTCGAAGGGAGAAATGTTGAAAAATATTATCAGCTATACAATTTCGACAAACCTCCTAAGTATATAAAGGCTTTCGAGAAAAAAAAAGAATAGTTTCGACAAATAGTTTTCATTCTTAATGATTAACTCCACTTAGAAATGACCGACGAACAGTAAAGAAAAAACACTAAAGTTTTCGGAAAATGTGGCAGGTGCGGCAGGTTATATAATAGGTGAGGCAGCGCGGTAACTTCAGTCGCCTCTGAACTTACGAGTGAGATGTGTGTCAAGTCAGGTAAGGGCATTGGTGTCCCCGTATATGAAGGCTATATGTTTCACGGGTATTCCCACCAGCTGTCAGTTCTCTTGCGTTTATCAGTTATGCGATAATATGATTAACTGACAACGGGAATAATCGTGATGTGAACTTATACTTGATTTTCTTGCTTTTGAATAAGTGTATGATGTATTTTTAGTCTAGTGAAGTGTATTATTGCTGCAGGTTATACATCGGAGGGTATTGTATGTAACGAATATATTGGTATTTCTAAAAGAAGTGTTCCTTTTTTAGCTGTATGTATTGGTCATGAGGAGCCATTCAGATCAGTGAACAACGAACTATCTGAGGCATTATCCTTTTTCGATTTGCCACAATAACTTTCTTATCCACATTTCATCCTCCAGATTTTAAAAGTTTATACCATAAAATATCCATCTTTTTTTTTTTTACCTATCCTAACTTACATACATTTGCATTTCACGATGAATTTAATTATTCAGGATAGGGAATTCAGCCAATGAATAGCTGACCCATAGAGTGTTCCCTACAACAAACGTGCCATCCTCTTTACCACTTAAACAGCTTAATATGAACTAAACTGCCTCAAGCTACGTTCACTATCCAAACTTGACCCCCTTACCATACGCCGCAATGTTGGTTCACTTTCCTACTTTTACAGGTATTACTTTGGTTTTTGCTTCCCAGAGCTGGCTGCTTGTGTGCCCCTACGCAATACTCGGGAAAGCTGCTGCGTCACATGATTATTGTGTGGCCATCGGCAACTTGGGAATAGGCCGTTTTGATTACTGCTTTCCCTACACGTCGAAGCTTTGGAACACTCTACCTTCCCATGTCTTTTCAAATAACTATGACCAGGCACAATTCAAAAGACAGGTCTTTCACTTTCTCAAAAATTCGTAAACACTTTCCCTTGTCTTTTCTTTTTCCACTTTATAATTTTCTGTATTTCAGTTAAACCCCGGTCTCGATGTGGACTTTTGTACGTGACTGGAGCCTTCACCATATAAAAAGAACAGCTTAATCTTACATCCTGTTGTGTTATGCCAGGAATCCGAGGCTTCTGTCACCGTTGTCTTAGTCCCTGGCCCCTGACACCATTCACTTAGTCCCTGGTCTCTCACACCATTCACTTAGTCTCTGGTCTCTGACACCATTCACTCAGTCCTTGCCACTGACACCAATCACTCAGTCCCTGGCCTGACACCATTCCCTTCATTCCTGGGCGTCGTCTGACACCTTTCATTCAGTCCCTAGCCCCTGACGCCAATCACTGACACCGTCTCCATACCATGTAGTTCAGCATACATCCAATCAAGTAAATCCTTCTTTAACATGCTCTCTTTCCCATATAGTCATCAGTTATTCACGAATTAATATTTTTGGACATGAATTACGTAGCAAGGATGAATGATATGTACTGCGTAAAGGGAAGCATAGCTTAAATCGTTTCAAATTCAAGCTGCAAGGTCTTGCCAGCCATTTTTAAATAACTAGTATCGTCTATTGAAATTAATGTCGGTCCTCTTTATTCTCGTGTTGGTAAGAATGTGTTGCTCATGTCTTCATTTATCGCAGATCATTTTCCTCTTGACCATAAAGAGAACTTTTTTTCAGACATATTAGCCTTTTTCCTGGGGCATATAATACCAGCCAGCCGGAATCTGTTATCGTATCAGTCAGTGGTATGCCAAATGACAATGAGTCAGTCCCTTACAACGCCTCCCGCTTAGCATACCGGCTCGAAGACCTGATTCTGTGCCTGCCAACTCTTACAACTAATGCACGGTTGTGAAATCACTCTCTTATTACTGTCTTATTCGATTTTGACCTTAAATGTGTAAGTAAACGGACGAACAGGTAGGCTCTAATTTAGGTGGTCCTGGATTCGATTAGGGGAACTTGCTTATCACATCCGCCCAGTTGCCTCATAACTGATAACCAACCATATGCTCCTTACTAATCACCAGGTTGTGTAGCTGTCCCATTGCTGGTGGTGGTAGCTGTGGCTGCCACAATGTCTGCTGCCGGCCAGGCCGCCCTGGTGCCTCGCCTGCCTGAGTCTATTACCGGCGACAGCTCGTCCCTGTACAGTCTGTGGACACACGCCCTCAGGTATCAGAAAGATGACCAGGGCCAGCCCATTTACGCTGATGAACCAGGTCAGTACGCAAAGGGATTGTTATTTCATTCATGTTATTAAAGACCCCAGGAACGATTCCTCAGAGGCTCTTGCTGCTTCAGGGCTACGCTGCTGCCAGTAGCAGGGAAAGGATGGGCTCGTTTTGAAGATGTTTGACGAGGTTGTACTTCGATGACACAACCTCGCCGTAAGTGAGGCGTAACCATAAGCAGGTGGAGTCCAGTAACCACAATACTGTAGGTCACTCTTAAATATAGTGGTAATGATTCCTTCCCCGTCTTTAAACATTGTGTATGTGTACACGCACTCCTACCCCAGCCTATGCCCATAGGCTCTTGAAGCCTATGATTGTAGGAAACTCCTGATGTAGCTTTAGAATTATATATATATATATATATATATATATATATATATATATATATGTATATATATATATATATATAT
>JAYMFT010085406.1:0-14175 GCA_038088735.1 Panulirus argus | reverse complement strand
CTATATTTCAATTAGGGCCTGGCCTTGATGTGGACTTTTGTCCGTGACTGGAGCCTTCAACATTAAAAAAAAAAAAAGCATAAAAGAAGGCTGGATGGATATATATATATCTGGACTGACATAAAGTATTTGACACTGTATCACACAGGAGACAAGTAAAGAAGCTGGAGCTCTAAGGAGGAATAATGGGAAGACTCTTTTGATGGATAGAAGATTGTCTTAATGGAAACGAACAAAATATGCATTATAGGAGCCTTCTGAAAATGGATTGTGGTCATCAGTGGCAGGTCCTGGGGTTCTGTCATGGAATCATTGCTCTTGATCTTTTTGAATGTATAATTAGAGTCTTTTCTGAATATATTTGCCAGTGAGGAAGTGAAAAGTAAGTAGGACTGTATCACTTGTATCACCTAGACAAACTACAAAATTTATTTGATACATAGTTGATAAATGTAAAGTAATGAGGATGTGACACACTGAAGGTCTCAGTATGAATATTACCTAGCAGGAAATAAGCTGCAGTGATCTGTATATGAGACAGACTAAGAGTTGACATCTTCCCTAACCTGTTGCCAGAGTCCCAAACTGAGGCAAACTGTTGGTGAATATTGAAATATTATTCAAATATATGGATAAGGAAATATTCAACAATTTTTTCATGTCCTACAATAGGGCAAAACTACAATATGCTTCTTAAGTTTGTTTATGGTACTTAAATAAACACAAAAGAACAGAATGTCCAGAGGAGTGCAATAAAGATGTTACTGTAATTACAAGAGCTGAGTTACAGGGAAAGGCTAGAGGCCTGAGAGTTTTCTCACCATGGAAGAGAGAAGATTGAGGAACGATTTGATTACCTTTTTTCAGTTTTTAAACCAGCATTGTGTTGTAGATTGTGAAGGTTTTTTTGATAGAGGTAGGGAAAGAACAACCAAAGTCCACAACATAAAATACAGAAGAAATGTATTAGAAATTATCTAAATAGGTTTCTTTATTTTAGTAAAGATTGTTGATGGTTGGAATGATCTAAGCAAGATGGTAATTGCTGACAGCTTGCAAAGATTTAAATGTATTGTTAATGGTATATAAAGTACAAAAGGCAGTATGCCCTAAGTGTAGAACTCTCTCCCAGTATTGTATAAAAAGGTGCAAATAGCTAATAACATGAGCCCCATATCAAAGAAATTTATTTTTTATCTTGTGAGAGAGAGACCTAGGAGATACAGTTATAAAGTGAGAAGGATTGTGAGGTGGCAAATTTTATTTTGATTGTTGGGTTATGAAGGAGAGAGAACATCAAGGTCAGGTTATCGTTTATGGACTTGAATGCCAGTGCTGTAGTTTCATTTATTAGGAAGGATATGAAGGGCATGTATATTCATTAGAGACTAATTCTGTTACCACTTAAGATTTACTCTGGGGTTATTACTGGACTCCACCCAAGATTGGTTTTACAGCAAATGAAAAGTCTCCTTCAGCGAGGTTGTATCATCGTCAGTGGACAAAAAGGATTACTGCTTCATTGAGCAACATCTCACTTCTGAGGAGTTTATCATTTCCTTTGAAGCTTTGAAGCTACAGGACACCCAGAAAAGGGCTCCTGTGGTTTTATGGTTAATTGATTAATTGATTTACTCAGGATAATATATACCTTCTTTGATAATGTGCAGAAACTTCTCAGGATATACTGACATAGCCCTGTAATCAGCACTGGTACTTGTGCCATATTTGGATGCAAAGTGAAGTCCCTGGGAGGTTGTAAACCTGTGAAATGACCCCGCTTGGAGGCATGTAAGGGCAGAGGATGTTGCCTTTTCCATGACATAAGTGGGAAGATTGTTCCTGTGTTGGAGAGTTTTTTATGCTTTCTTGAAGTGTCTTTCCTCTTGAAATTTTTATGTTTGGAAAGATGGCTTTCTTGCCCAGAGTTCAGTGTAAGTGCTTGTTTTTGGCCTATGTGGCACCAACAGTTTTGATGTTTATGTTGTAGACTTCTCTCACTGCTGGCCAGATTTTTTCCTTTCTTGTTTCTGTGTGATATCCAGTTTCCTCATTGGTGAAGAATTGTTTCTATACAGATAGCTTTGCTTCTGAAGGAGCGGGCTGCTTCTTAGATATGATGACCAAGAGAGGAAGAAGAGGGAGCAGAAGTTTTAGCTTTCTTGCCGAATGAAATTTGAGCTAGTGAGACCTTACATGGGAGCCAGCATGAGACAGTAACACCAGGTTCTAGTTTCATTGCAAGGCTCCTGAGATCACATATCTCACCAAGTTTTTGCAGTGCATAATTATGTCATGGTAGGTTGAGGAAACTATTGCTTATATTTATTGATTCATTAGCTATGCACTTGAGGGGGTTAACTGCTTATAAGGATAATCATCAACTTTATTTAACCACTTGAAAATATTTTAAACTCCTTGGTTGATTGACAAAATGTCCCAAGTGTCAGGTAAATAGTATCATATGTTTCATATTGTTTATCACACTTCTTGCCACAAGCTTCCTTGCCTGTCATTGGCTAAGGGTGATTTCTGTCACTCATAGTCACCTATTTTCTGTGGACATTCTTTGCTATTGGTAATTCAGTTTATGTTTTGTCTTTTGGTATTTTCTTTAGAAGAAATTATATCTTTCCAGTTCCAAAAGTGAAAATTACTTTATTTCAATCTTTAGTCTAGACCGTAACCCATTTTCTATTTGATTGTCTTCTTACATAACAGATTTGGGCCTAAGCAGAAATTAAGGACTTGTGCCATATCAGTTGTGTATTTGAACATTTCACAAATTGAGTTTGTGTATCCTCAGCTTACCAACATATGTCAGTTGTGTATTTGAACATTTCACAAATTGAGTTAGTGTATCCTCAGCTTACCGACATATATAAGTTGTGTATTTGAACATTTCACAAATTGAGTTAGTGTATCCTCAGCTTACCAACATAACTTTTCTTTTTTCCTGAGAGACTTATTTTTAAGCCAAGGAGAGTTAAGATGGAACTCTTAATATCCCACCCATCAGCGAAAGATAATGCGAATAAATGTTACCCTAAGGTACTCAAGGCTTCGAAAGTAGAATGTCACTTAGTGCCAATTCATGATGGTCATTTTCGTAATGGCATATCCTTGCAGTGTGCAGTGGTGATTAATCACTTGTATGTAGTAGATAGCAATGAAGGTCACCATGATTTTTATTATTTAACAAAGTTTATCTTTGGCTTAATCTTTCTAGGCTCGAATGTGAGTCTCTCAGGGACTAAAAATTCTTTTCTTTCTCTTGGGTACCATTATTATTGATATATTGTATGTATGTATCCATATATAATCTGCCATTTCGTCAAAGTGTCAAAAGAAAAATTAAGTTGTCATTTTTTGTCATCTTTGATTGATTTACGTGAATCAGGACATAGCATCTGTTCACACGAACCTTATAGGCTTTATATGAAAGGTTTTTTGCTATAGACCTGATAAAGTGTAGACAAATAAGCCACATCTCTGTTTCAGTTACTTAGTTTGAGGAAACATTTATTATTTAGCATTTAAGAAAGATTTATATGCTGCCTCTAAAGTATACGGTTGTTCACTGATATTTTTATGTTGTCAAAACTTAAAGGTAGTTGTCCATAAGACAGCTTAATAGCTTACTTTTTTTTTTATACTATGGAGTAGTCAAGCCCTTAGGGCTGTGGCCAGTCATTGTAAATGCTGTAAGTTCATTTTAGGGAAATTTTTAGCTCTTTCATAATATGTTTCAGGTAATGGTTGTATTTGATATATGGTTTTCTTTTGTTTGTACAGTTCCTGCAGAAATTGTTATGGACAATATGAGTGAAAACATAATAACTGTGCCTTTGGAGAATAGTGTAGTTAAAAAGGATAGGCTACCGTCTTCATTGGAGGGGTCTAGTCCTCTGAGGGTCTTGGAGAGTCCTGGATCTAGTCCAAAGAAGCAGAAGAATGGACCGATCATCACTGTTCGAAGAACTCGACCATTGCATAGTGATAGAAATAACAAATTTTTACCCTCCATCATACGATCTAAGCCTAGGCAAGTTGCTTGTAGCTCCGTCCCCAAAGGTGTCTTATCATCAGATTCACAGACCAAACTACAAACAAAATCTGATCCTGTGAGCACAAAGATCCTCATTACAACAGATATTCAGTCAAAATCACAACAGACAATGAGCTCAGCTCACAGAAATGTGTTGCCAACTGAAATACAAGTTAAATCTCAGTTGACCAATCTCCAGGAAGAGAGCTTACCACTACTTACTGACATCACAGACAAAACCACCGCTCAGAGGTATATACTTCTATGTGTTTTGTGTTGATATTAATGTTTTTGTGTATGAATGTGCCTAGTTTTCTTGAATTATTTCTCATTTTAGAAGAAATCTTGTAGATTTTATGTGGCACTGTTATTTTACGTAGTATGTTACTCATGTATGTCTTGGGTCTCATTTTATAGAGTAACTTCATGATTAACTAGGGAAGCTGTAGAGTAAATTCATAATTAACTAGGGAAGCTGTTTTCAAGACTGCTTGTGTAATAAGAAATACAGTACAGGACAGGGAATCAAGGGATGATAAAGCCAAAGAAGGGGCCTTATGCAATGCATATCTTGAATGTGGATAATAGCTCCTTCAGTTGATCATGTATTTTCAATCTGTCCATTTAGAAAATAATTCTGTTACTTTTGCTGTCCTAATTAAGCTGTATTAGATACGCTCAGTGATGATGCTATTCTACTATCATTTCCTTTTGGCAGTGACAGCAGTAGTGGACACAGCTCTCAGACTGTCATGATGCGAGTCAATGGTCTTGGAGAGTTGGAGTTAGACCCATTGTTTCTAAGTGCAGAGGCACTCAGTGAATCAGAGACTGAAGAAGTGAGGCTTACAGCGCCCTCTGACCTAACTGGTCATGACCGCCTCACTTGTAATGTCTTGGTAAGTTAACTTAAGCTTGTAATAGATAGTTTTCCAAAATAGCTACATAAAAGTTGAAATTAGTGATTTTGAGAAGAGTGCAAATCATTAGTAATTTAGGTATCCATTTCAAAGTGGACTGTAATTGAGTGAGGTTTAAAAACTATGCAGATTTGGAGAAGTGGAAGGGTTGCTTGAAAGGAACAAGGAGCTAGGGGACACTAAGGACAAGGTGGAAGCATAGTGTAAAAGACACTTTAAGCTATCATATCCTGAATATTCATGAGGATGTTGACTTTTGCATGATGTAGAGAGAATTGTAGCTGTGTGGATACAGAGGGTGAAGTGCTTTCATTGAGCTAAACCAGGCATATAAAGTGGTCGGGAAATCACAGAAAGATATGTGGTGCCAGGCTGTGGATCAAGGAGCTCCGATTTTGGTATATTATACATGACATCTAGAGAATGGATGTGAATAATTTATGCCATTCTTCATCTGTTCCTGGGGCTATCCCACTAGTGCAGGAAATGGTGAACTCATATGAAGAAGGATATATATGCCTTAGAGTGGACTTTTCAAAATCAGGATAAAACAGTTGATGGTATTCTTTTGGCATTTTCAGAGTGGCATGGGCAAATCTGAAAATTTAAATGTGGAGGAGGTTCAAGTGGACCTGCAGACTCATGCAGTAGCACAAGTAGAGGTGAGTGCAGTGACAACATCTTTGATGTTGCTGATTCCTAATGTTTTGGAAGGTATATGGTTATTGCAAAGGACAGGAGACGTAAAGTTGCTGAATATTATTCAGACAGGAAGCCATATAATTGTTGAACTTATGTAATTATTTTTTCATACATGTTTGGCATTTCCTTTGTTAGTCTCATGGTTACCTTTTTGTATGGCACAGGGAAGTTCTCTACTCCTAGGGCCCCATCACTTGACCTTCCTCAACTGTTATATACCACTTTAAACTTATGCATGCTCTCCACATTCACAGCATCATTGCTCAGGTTATTCCATTCATCGACAAGACTTATATCATAAAAGTATTTCTTTACATCTTTTCTGACAAGTTTCTTGCCACATATCATGTTGTGGCCTCTGGTATTTCTGCCTTCCATCTTCAAAGAATCATTCACTCTTGACATTATGAAAAGTAGATGTTGTGATCATGTGACTTCTTAATTTTCTCCCTTCCTTGGATATCACTTGGTGAACATACTCATTGCATCTCACTGTTACTGTGCTTTCTTAATTCTAGTTCCATATTTATTGCCTGCCTGTGAACCTTAAATCTTTGTGTTTCTTTAAGTGTGATAATGAAAGTCAAGAACCTTGTTCTAGTTTTGGCCTAAAATAGGTTGTGAACAATTGCTGAATATTTCCTAATCCTATCACCCTCCCAGTAATCTTCTCTTTGTATTGTTCAGAATACACCTCTCTCTCTGCATATATTCAAGGTTTTTAGGTGTGTGAGGATAAGATTGTTGAGATTCTTTAGCATCCTCATTTTTGTCTAAATGGGAGCTTTTGAAGGTTCTGAATCTTGTGTTTGCTGATGGCTGATAGGGAAATGTGGCTCTGCAATGTTTTGTCATGAAAACTCCATTCCTCATAGCTTAGGGATGATAAAGAAAAGTTATTAGAATTCCATACACTCTAAAGGCATTATTAAGAATCTATTGAAGTTTGAAGATCATTTCAAAGGGGAAAAGATTAATCAAAACTCGGTCTCTTACTGAAGATGAGATGGTTAGATTTATAACTAAAGCCATGTTGATACTCTCATGGAAAATTTTATTTATTTGTGCCCATTATCTCCAGGCAAAACTTTTTAAAGAATTTCTTGGTCTCAGAAAATTACTGATGAGAGGATTTATTTGTTCATCCAGGCTTCATTAATCCCTGGTGGAATAAGAAGTTGGTACTCTGTTTCACAGCCAAAGTTATTTCCTATATCCCTCAATCAGTAAGGTGAAAATGGTTTATACCTCAATTTTCTTGAGGAACATCTCATGGGATTAGATTGGCAGTAATTTTCTTTTGTATTTGGCAAACACCTTTATTCAACAATACCCCTGTTTGGCTCTGATACGCCTTCTTTGTGGCTTTGGATATGTCATCTTTAGAAAAGGAGATGCAATATGTAGGATTAAGTTCTATTTATATACTGTGGGTAGAGCTCTGTAAGCAGTCATTTATTTTCCCAATCCTTGCTTACCCATATCCCTTTTTGAAAAACCATGTCTTGATTTGTGACGGGAGCAGGCCTGAGACACAGATGCTGGTAGCTACTGAACATTGTTAGTGGTGGCTGCTTGGAGCTACCTCACCTTTGTTCCATGACACACCATAGGCCTGGTTAGGTTGCCATAAACTCTTTGAGTCTTGTGAATGAGTATCTCCTGACCTTTTATGTTATGATAGTCAAAGTGAGTGAATCCTCATGGATACTCTTTATTTTAGTGGGTGAGATGTTATTTTAATCCCTAACTGAGCTAGTACTCCCAGATGCTCACAGGGGGCTTTGCACACAGTAGAGGAATGGTTTTTCATCTCCCAAAACCCACATTTTTTCCACTTCTTTGTTATTGTCTGAAGTAGAAGTTAATTGTACAGATAAAGTGAAGCATTTCAGATTGTTATTAAAGAAAGAGTGTCGTTATGCTATCTCAGGAAGCTTTTCTTATTTATCTGTTGCTGATGCTGTACTGATATTTGACTGTGTTCCATCTGTATGGTGGCTTCTTCATGTTCAAGTGGTGTGATTTATTAATTATCATGAATTAAATAGATTATATCTCAAATTCAGATACTTAATTCTTGTAGGTTGGAAGTGCAAATGTGAATCAAAGCTGGTTCACATCTCGGGAAGATAAAGAAATGCTGCGATGGCGTGGCCACGCCTGGCGTCAAGGTATGTGGTCAAGGGAAGAAACTGAACTCCTGAAGCGTAATATTGGACAGTATTGTGCCCAGCGAGGAGTGTCTAATCCGGGATCAGTCATTTTCAAGATGTCAAAGGAAGAGCGGAGTGGCTTCTATCGGGTCATTGCTCGGGGTTTAAACAGACCTCTCTTCTCAGTCTACAGACGAGTTATAAGGTGACTTTCATGCTGTCATACTAATGCAATCTTCTCTGATATAAATTCCTGCTTGAAACTGAATGGTTGATGCAGTGTTCTGGCATAGTTAGTGACTGTATACCTCCATCTTTTTTTCTATCTGACATTCCTACATTGTCCGTAACTTTATATTCTGTTGTAAATACTTCACACTATATGTTTGATGTTCAATAGCTAGATATCCTAGTTTTATTTCCATAAATACTGGCTTTTTATGCTCAGACTGTCATTTTGTATTTTCTAACATTCCGATCCTTTATTTTCCATTTGATGGGTGAACAAAACCTTTGGATGAGAATAAGTAGCAAGTATGAGCTCTTCAGATGGGAATTACCATCTCTGACTACCCACTGGAGAATGTTGTTTAGCCACTTGACTAAGTACCTGAAACTGTGAATCAGAAATGAAGAGGGGGTCCTTTTACTCTGTGATGGGCCATAGTTACACTCAGGTGCAATTCTGTGTGGAGGCTATGTGGGCAGCCATAGAAACTGTGAATCAGAAATGAAGAGGGGGTCCTTTTTACTCTGTGATGGGCCATAATTACACTCAGGTGCAATTCTGTGGGGAGGCTATGTGGGCAGCCATAGCCACCCACTTTTTTGTAGCTTCCAAGCTTTTTGTGTCATCCCCCAGTTTATGTTAAACTCTTCTGTTTTCCAATAAGTGTAATGGATTGCTTTGTGAACATAAGCAGTTAGATCATGAATGCAGAATTACAAAAATAGAACTCTAAAGCCTTTTGTTATGTTTCCCCTCCCAAAATACATATTGAATTTAGTACTTCTATTGGCAGATATTTTAATGATAATTTTTAGGAACATGTGTTAGAATTGATACTGTTCTTTAGCAAGTTGTTGGATATAGCCATCAAACTTTTGTGTGGCACCAAAAACTTGGCCTTCAGGACTTAGCATGCTTACTTCCTACATCACAATGGTCTCCATCTACACTGTCCGTTGCATTGGATCCCACCTGCACTCGGTAGTATGATGGACCCAGATTGCACCTTACGTAATGAATAGCTTTGTCCACTGCCTTTCCTTATGCTGGGATGTATTTCTTTTGTTCTCTGTACTCTTATCTGTAATCATCCCCATTTGAAATCTGCACTACAGTCAACTTCACCCTTAATCTACATAATGCTAGAAAGTAGCCCATATCATAGATAATGTAGAAAACCTGTGGTATTGCAGTTGTAAGTACTTAAAGAAATATTACACTTTAAAAAAGATGTAGAGATGCAGTGAGTTAATTGTCAATTATAATTAGAGGTACTGTTGATGATGTGAGGAGAATTATTATCAGTTGTGTAAAATTGAGGGTGGATTAAATAATGTTAGTACTTTTGGTAAATGAATCAAAATTTTGAGTGCAGGTCGAAGTTAAGAAATATGGAGCAGTTTGTTCTTAGCTTACAGGACATAAGTTTTGTATGTATGTGATTACTGTTTATGTGTTATGGGGAGAGAGTCTTACAATTGAATTGTCCCATCTCTTCACCTTGTATGTATGTATCATGTCCTTTATTCCTTTGCGCATGTGCGTGCGCACACACACACACACACACACACACACACACTCTCTTACTTTTCCTGTTGCCAGGTACCCATTTTATACAACAGCCCTTTGGGAATGATGAACAGCTGGGTGGACTTTGGACTGGCTGCCGCAGCCATTGTTTGATCCCAGGCAGCCTGTGCATTCACGACAGTCAGAAACAGTAAAAGCTACATCACAGAGGTCCATGAGCAAACGTAGAGGTTGTATGCTCTTCCACTTGCTATAATTAGGAATGTAGTTAAAGGAAATAATTAGAATCTTTAAGCAAGTAGATGGCTTCCATCCCACTAATTGAATTATAGTCGTGAAATTGTAGGCTTTGGCTTGTGCTTAGGATCAGAATAATTTTTAACATGTGTAGATACGTGATATAAGACAGACAGAGACACATTTATGTAACATGTACCATCTGTATTAGTATGTCCTTTATATATATATATTTAGCCTCCCATTTTTTATAGATCATGTTCTCTGAGTAAACATCAGTCTGGCCCAGGGTGCCAAGGCGTACAGACATACGCAGCCCGTCTCCTCTGTGTACTTATCAATATAATCTCCTCTGCGAGAAACTTCTTTTATTAGAACCTACGAGTTAATCACTAAATACAGTGAGTAAACTACATGGTGCAGTGAGTACTTTTTAAGGCTAGATTTCGTCTTGAACGTGTCCTCTCCTAGCTCAACGCCATAACAACACAATAACGCCAGCCCAGTGCAGTGATCAGTGTATATCACGGCCTTTTACAGTGTCAGTGCTCAGTGACGTGTTACAGTGAATGTGCTCAGTGCAGTGAAAGGTGTGTAACAGTACCTGTGGGGCGTTACACGCCGTCAAAACAGCGTCCCAAGGTCAAGGACGCAGTACTGGGTAGCGGCCGCCATTTCGTGACATCGGATTACATCACACGCCCAGCCCAGCCCCCCCCCCCACACACACACACAGCCGAGAGCTCCGCAATGACTGTCCGCAACCTGTACTAAACACTGACCTGATATTCCAAAATTTTCCCACATTTCTCGCTCTACCGATTGTTTCAGTGCATAGTCGAAAACAATGGCGTCTTCACCAGTTCATTCCAAGTCCGGAGACACCCCACATCACTCAAACACGAACGAGGAAACACATGGACCACCTCCGGACCAGCGCCTGGGCCACGATGAACCACTAGTGTGGACCGACAGTCCCATATACCATGCGCACACTGATCAACCACCAACACTCACGCCTCACTACCCAGAAAGATGAAGTGCCCCGGAATTCCTCCAGCTTATTAGGTACCTAAAGGAATTGCGAATGTCATCTGAAAACCACAGTAAAGCAGAAGAAGAACAAAGACACAGAGAAGACGCTGAGCGACACAGGGAAGACGGTGAATGCTTTTCAGCACTGATACAGATGGTAACACAAAAATGAGCTACATCTACGTTCAACCCAGCTGCACCAGAGTTCATCCCCGCTACACCCATCACCGATGCCTCAACCGTCGTTACCTTCGACGCCACCATGGACGTCACAAGCACCTCACCAGTGACACACCCTGCAAACAAGACTGTCGCACACAGGCCACCCACGTTGCGTGCTGACAACACTTTCCAGATGTTTCGTCGGTGGCGCAGTCATTGGGATGACTACTTCAATATGGTAGACCTGCACTCATTGAGCAGACAAAAGCAGCTAATACAGCTCAGGATGTTAGCGTTCCTTGATGTGCAACGGACCGTGGATCATACCCTCAAGATACCAAAGGACACTTCACTGACAGTAAACGAGGTACTAGATGTGCTACAAAAACACTTCAAAAACCAGAAGAAAGAAGCTCTATGCTGATGCGCAATATTGCGCTGTAAACAGAAGGATGGAGAGTCGTTCGCGGAATTCCACATGCGTCTAATGGACTTAGCCGCAGAAGTGGACTCGTGCTCTGGTGACCCAGTTGCTTGCGCGGACGCAAAGCTCAAAATGGTCCTACTAACGGGGGTCAAAAATGTAGAGCTCATTTAGCGCCTCACTTCTCTACACGCAGGTACATCATTTGAGGATATGGTTACCTGCTGCCAATCGTTTGAGGCCACTGAAGGTACAGCCTCAGCCATCCAATCATCCCCAAGCCAACTGTGTGCTGTTTCCAGCTATAAGAAAAGGAAACAGCAAGACAAGCCGACCCACTCCTCTCCTCCAAGACATCAACACAAGACACCAGCACCTAACACCGACACCTGCCAGTCATGTAGCCAATGACATGACCCTGGGAAGTGCCCTGCAAAGGATGACACCTGTTTGAATTGCGGATTCAAAGGACATCGATCCAAAACCAGCAAGTGTCCTGCCAAGGAAGGTGAGTGCCGCTCCTGTCACAAGATAGGGCATTTCGCTAAAATGTGCCAGTCAATGATGTCGTATAAGAGTAAAAGATCATCCTCACATAGGAGGAACAGCAACTGTCATTGCATGTCAGCAGACAACGACACTCCAAAGTCGATTTGTGTCCAACTGGCATACAGCCAGACCATGTCACAACTTCAGATGCTGCCGGACACAGGAACAGGCGTCACAGTCATAGGTCAGGAACACCTGGACTTGCTTGGAATTCCATGCAGCGATTTACAGCCCCTAGCATCCACCGCTACCCTAACAACTGATGGTACTGAGATGGCTCCTGCCCTGGGATTCTTTCAAGCAACATTACAACTGGGAAAGAGGACTTATACGGCAAAATACAGGTCCATGATGGTGTCTAAACTCCTCCCCTCTCCTACGGACACTGCCAGGAGTTAACCATCATTTCTCCCCAGTTCCCGAAGCCAATCTTGGAGGTCAAGCACGCAAACAGGTGTGACGTGTTGCACCCACCTGACCTGCCAACCCTGTCTGCTGCAAGACAGTATTTCCTACAGGAATACAAGGACGTGCTACTCACTAAGCAGGACCTCAAAATGGTCTTGTTAAAACTGATGATGGGTAAACCCACGAGGATTCACCTGAAGGAGAGAGCAGTACCATTCACCAACCACACTCCGAGACAGATCCCCTTTGCATTCCAGGAACAGGTGAAGGAGAAACTTGAATCAATGGTACGTCAAGGTATCATCGCATCGGTAGGAGATGAACCCTCTGAATGGTACCACCCACTAGTTACTGTAGCGAAGGACAAAGGCGTCAGGATCACCATCGACCTGTCCCATCTCAACAGCCAGGTATCCTGCCCGACACATCCTTCCCTGACACCATTTAACGCAGTCCACTGTGTCACTCCATCATCACGGTACTTCACGATAGCAGATGCCCTGTGCAGATATTGGCAACTTGAACTCGCCCAGGAGGTCCAGCACCTCACCACTTTCATCACGCCATACGGACGATTTAAGCATTGCAGAGGTCCCATGGGCTTCTCTGCTACTGGAGATGCTTACTGTCACTGAGGAGACATGGCCCTCCAGGGAATGCCGAGATGTGTCAAGGTGGTGGACGACATCCTCCTCTACGACTACAACTTCAAGACACACATCCGACAAGTTGACCAGATGCTGATTAGGTGTCGCAAGAACGGGATCACTCTCAACTGAGATAAGTTTGTTATCGCCACCCCTAGTGTGATCTGTGGTTACAACATCTCTGACAAGGGCATAGAAGCGGACCAGGACACAGTAAGTCCCATCCGCGACTTTCCGACACCTGCAAACCTGACTGACCTACGTTCCTTCATGGGCCTGGTGAACCAGCTGTCAGAGTTCACCCCAAGCATCGCCGCCGCCGCCTAAACCCTCCGCTCCTTGCTGAGCCTGAAATGAGTATCTACTTGGACAGCTGACCACAACGGGCCTTCCGACGTGTCAAAGAAGCTCTGCTGCAACCATCCATGTTGGCACACTTCGACCCGGCACTCCCAATCGCGCTGCAAACGGATGTGTCTCGACTCTACGGCATCAGGTACACTTTACTCCACGAACACCAGGATCCTCAACAAGTACACGTTGGACGCAGTCAAGAATCCTCGCCTCCAATGGCCAAAGGGTCTCATTTCGTCCTACCAATTTAAGGCTGTGTGGCATGCGGGAAGACAGCTCTGCATCCCGGATGCCCTGTCCAGAGCCCTAGTTGGCCGCCCCATGCCAGAGGACCAGAAGTTATGCAACAACGCCGCTACACACCTGAGGAGTATAGTGATCTGCAATGCCACTGATACCATCACCGACCCCAAGAATCAAGATGCTGACAGAACCCTTCAAGAACTTCGTGATATAGAAAGGGAGGACCCTGCATATATCTGCCTTAAGGATTGCGTGACCACAGGGTTCCCCTCCAATCGGTATGATCTTCGCAACTCGCTACTTCCCTATTGGAAGCTACGAGACAGCCTATCTGTCAACAGGAAGCTGGTTCTGTACGGCCAATGTACAGTCATACCTACTGCCTACCACTGCTGAACATTCGCTCGCCTCCATGACAGCCACCGTAGGGTGGAAGCAACAAAACGTCAGGCATGGCAGACTGTATTCTGGCCTGGGATCAACACTGACATCACCAGTACAGTCCAAGCCTGTCAGCCATGTCAGGTCATG
>JAYMFT010085395.1:0-14176 GCA_038088735.1 Panulirus argus | reverse complement strand
TATATATATATATATATATATATATATATGCTGTAGAGCAAACGCTGTATTCGTTTTGTTACAAAAGCAGGGGGCATCCTGACTATAGTTGCCATATACAGGCTACTGGTGTTGTTGTGGTCAACCTTCCATCACACCGGAAGACTTAACCTCACAAGCCAACCATAGTTATGTGACCCGCCATTGCCAACCTCCTTTAATAATCCACTGGCATTTCATTTTCCATTCGTGTTCCTTCCTCTTTCTCAACATATGGCAGTCCCTAAAACCCTTGCCTCCCTCTCCTCCTGCTCCTTCTCCCTTGCTCTGTACCTCACATCGCAGGTAAAATCGAGAGTCAGTATACTCCCTCATGTTCCTCACTCCTGCCAATCACCTCCCTCTATCAGTGCTCTTCCTTCTGGCAGCGGTCCACCCTCAGGCTCCTCCCCACCCGCGATAAGCGGTATCTGAGGCCCAAGAGACAGATAATGAGGCTGCTCCGGGGCAGTTAGTATACGTGAGAGAGAGAGAGAGAGAGAGAGAGAGAGAGAGAGAGAGAGAGAGAAACCTTGCTCTCTGCCGGGATACATAAATAGAAACAACTTTGCTTTCTTGAACGATCAGAGAAATAACCTCTCTCTCTCTCTCTTTTAGCGAATAACGAAAGTGACAATTCACGAATACATGAACTGTATTTAGGAATGTTCCTACTTCCTGAGCGTACAGTTGAGCGTCCACTATGTAAATGTAGTGACGTTTTACATGTGAATTATGAGAGTAACCCCGCCTTCCTTCCTTCCTTTGTTTTCAGTGAATAAATGGCCTGATATTGTTAAATGTATAATGACGTGACATTGTTTCTTTCCTGTATATAATAATAATGATCTTATATTTCTTCACTGATGTGTTTGTGATCAAAATTTTGAGTGTGTGTGTGTGTGTGTGTGTGACTGGTCGAGCTCGTTACCCTTCGAGTCTCTTTCATCACCACCATCTTCCACAACCACCACAATCACCGCCACCATCTCCCCCCAACAACCACAATCACCACCACCATTGCCCCCCAAACACCACAATCACCACCACTATCTCCCCCAACCACCATCACCCACACCACCCCTCCCCCACAACCACCATCTCCACCACCCAACCACAATCACTACCACCATCTCCACCACCCCCCAACCACCATCTCTCCACCACAGGTGTCGGTGGAGGAGTGGTACTCAGCGTGGAGGGAGGACGAGTCCGGCCGGGAGTGGAGCCACATCTTCAGGGACCTCATGTTCCTACTGGAGGACGCTTCCGGTGAGAGTCCTGGGGGCCCAAGGGAGAGTATGACGACCTAGGGAGAGAGGCAGGGGCGTGTGAGAGTGAGAGAGAGTGAGGGAGGGAGGGTAGGGAGGGAGGGAATGTGTAGAGAGAGAGGTGGAGACGATGGCTGAGCTGTGTTGGAGGGATTGAAACATGTATGACAAGGCTGAGGTAAACAGAGTAAGGGGCTCAAAGATTTAGAGTCAGGAGGAATCCTGAATTAGAGTAAGGAGGGAAGGAGGGGTGGAAGGGGTCTAGAATGAGAGTACCTGGGTCTTGAAATAGGCCAAGTGGGTCCTGAAATAGAGTAAGGGATCTTGAAGTAGAGTGAGAGGTGCAGAATTAGATGAAGAAGGTCCTCAGCTAGAGTAACAGGTCCAGGATTATAGTTAGGGGTCCTGAACTAAATTCAGTAAGGGGTTATGAATTAGAGTAAGGCTTCCTGAATTAGATCCAATGGTCCTAAATTACAGTAAGAGATCTCGGATTAAATTAAGGGGGTCCTGAATTAGAGTTAGGGGGTCCTGAATTAGAGTTAGGGGGTCCTGAATTAGAGTTAGTGGTCCTAGATTAGAGTTAGTGGTCCTGAATTAAGAGTAAAGGATCTTTGATTAGAGTAAGGGGTCCAGAGTCAAAGTGAGTGATCCTGTAAAAGATTCCCTAACAGACTAAGGGATCCTTATTTAAAGTAAGAGGTAATGAATTAGAGTACCCCCTCCTCCCCACGTTTTAGCATGAGGCCTGAGTAACCCTGCTTTCCCTATGTTGTCATCCCTCAGGCGACGGCCACATCGACATGGACGAGTATGTTGCCCTATACACAGCCCTGGGGCTCTCGACAGACCAGTGCAGGGAAGCCTTCAGACGAGTCCAGAAGGTAAGGATTTCTTTGTTTTTTAAGAGGTGCCCTTTGGGGGTCTTGACATTCCCTTGGGGCTCTGTTCCCTTGGGGACCTGTCTTCCCCTTTAGGTCTGCCTTCTCACAGTCCTGTACTATATAGCCTCAGGACCTCACAGAACAACATCAACAGTCCACAGGGATTTCCTTGAAAATCTCTACAATACTCTTGTAAAAAATCATTTTCTTTTTTTTTTTTGGTGCTGTAGATATATTTTTCTATGTTAGGGTTGACAGCACGGGCAGATGAGGCCCTAATTAAGGCCATCCCATTAATGCTATAAATATGTCTATACCGTAGCTTGAGCCAGGTACAAATTTTTTCAACTAACCCCTAAAGCTGGATGAAAAGCTGGGTTGATTGTGGACCAGCTGCCGTGACCAGGATTCAAACCTATGTGAATTAAGGCAAGCTTTCCCTTGTGTCTCACTTTTCCCAGTTGAAAATTTTTGAAATCCCTCTTCATTCCTACAAGATCTCAATGATCCTTGGTACTGTTTACACGAGACATCATTACAGTTTTCATCTCACCTGCGGATTAATAATTTCAAGACTGATCTGCTGTGTGATGGAGGAAGAAAGGGTGCTGCTACAGGACACAACACAAAGGAAAATAGAAGAAAAATCAGAAATGGGTGGAAGGGTAATGCTTTCACAGAAAGAAAAAACAGAGATTCAAGAGATTTTTTCATAGACAGCAGAGGTTAAAAGAAGGATTCCCAAAGTGTGCAACTCCTCCCACTGTTGTACAAACAGTAATCTACACACATACACAAGAGATGAGGCCCCACAAGTGTTCAGCTCTCTTGCCTTACTGTACAAAAGAGTAATTACAACAACAAACTGCATACTGTTTTACATTCTTAGTAAATAATCATTCAGGGGGGTTACTGCGTGTTAAAAGCTTTTTTTCTGATTACAGTGACTTTCTATTTTCTCCTTTTCTTTTTTTCTACAGGATGACACTGGGGAAGTAACGAAGGAGAAATTCAACCAACTCTGGGAGCAGTATTTCCACTCCGAGAATGTCGATGCTCCAGGCAACTATATCTTTGGAAAGTTTGACTTCTAGATCCACTATGGAGTCCTTGTCGTCACCAGTGGGGTGCAGTTTAGACAGCCTTCTGCTTACTGTGGATGGATATGTAGGGGAAGAAGCCTTTCCTTCACCCACTGAATAGTTGAGAACTGTATCGTTAGCTTCTTCACTCTTGGAAAAGCTTTTTGGATGGTTCCTCCACCGGTGGAGAGAGTAGATTAGATGGCACTTTTCACAGTGGAGGGGCCCAAGTGCATAGTTTGTCAACTGTGGAAGATGAAGAGGATGATTACTCCAACTGCAGAGGGCCATGTGGATTACTTCTCCACTAATGGAGGGATAGTTAGGTAGTCATTCCACCAGTGGAGGTCAGTGTGGATGATCTCCTCAGCTGCTGACTGTCTACATTGTTTCCCAAAAGTGAGACAACTCTTTTTGAATGGCTTCCTCACTTGTACACGATGCGTGGACTGGTCTGCACAAGTGATGATTTAGGTATAATTATCATAAGGCTAATTATCCCAGTGATATTTTCTCCAAATAGCTATAATCTCTTGATTGTTAATCTTTATGTTTGACTGTTGCAAAGTGTATGATTATCTATTATCCCTGGAAACCACTTTCGAAAAGGGTCCTGGTGTTACCTCAAGACCCTTTTTTTCCAGGGGCTCCTTCAGCTTTAAGACTACGCTACACTCAGTAGCATTTGAAGATTACATATACTCTACGAATAGATACAGCGGACTTAGTACTTTTTCCGTTAGTTGATGTATAAAAGCAAGGCAACGTATGAATAGAAGTACTCAGCAATGAATATGTATATATGTTTAAGATAATTAGTCAAAATTGATATCAATGAATAATAGTTACAATAAAATCAAATGAATTTTGACTGAGAGCAAAATTCACATCTAATTATACAAAAATCCACCCATCATGCTGGAAAGCATTATGAAGTATTTATCTAATTGCTTGTGGCAGTATTTCAGGACACTGCAGTATAGTATTGCCAACCATGATATGAAGTAAAGAAACCATCATAAAAGAATACATTTGACCTGCAAATATGAAAAACCAAATTCTTTATAACCTGTTTTGCCAAACTGCTTCCATTTGACTTGAATTTGTCCATGATTACTGTACCTACAGTGAAAGAATATGTCATCAGTTCTAAAAAGAAAAATAGCCTTTCTGGTGGTTACCTATTTCTACTACAATCTCTTCATCTTGGTAACAAGTGAGACCAAGCTGACAGTACAGAATCATCTGCGACCTACGGGCTCATGAAAGAAATACAGAACTGGTTTGAAATAAATACAAAGATAAAGAACAGTCCAGAAATGTTCTAAAAAATTTGCCAATACAGTATGACCATCAGGACAAGTATCTTCATGGTATAACAAAACAGGACCATCAGAATAACAGTAAAGAATCATCAGCATAGTGGTAATGATTTATCAGCATAATGATACAGAATCAACAAAATAATTGGACAGAATCATCAGCATAATGGTAATGATTTATCAGCATAGTGATACAGAATCATCAAAATTATTGGACAGAATCATCAGCATAATAGTATGGAATCCACAGCATAACAGTAGAGAATCATCAGCATAGCAGTATAGACAGTATCATCAAAATGAACCACAGTTTTATGGAGATATATAAATAAAATGATTACCACATGATTGAAAGATCAGCAGTAAAACAGCAGAAAGCGAACAATGACAAATACAACAGGAAATCACAATACAACTATACGCATAAACCCAAATCAACACCAAAGCATTACAACTAAAAACACCAAAGCAATACAATATTAGTGCCAACCCAATTGGACATCTGGACCCACAGAGGATGGCACTCACCAAACTTTGAATAAATATGTATATTATCCATTAATGCATTTCTTGCTTCAGTGATGGGTTTAATGTCTGGTTTAGAATAGTGGCTTGATTATGATACTATCTAAGACATTGCAGGATAAGTTGTGCTAATGACATTGTATTTCCTAGGTGCTCTGGATTCAGCATAGAAAAAGATCACATGAGAATATATACAGTGAAGGTAGATGTGTAATGTGTAATGTACATACACTTAGGAAAGTGTGAAAGCTTAATATCATTGTCAATTCTGATGTATCTAGCCAACAGGGATGAGGGACCTCACTAATATTGTACATGCAAATGATCTGTTTATTTATCTGTTGATTTACCTAGTTGACTTCCAGCCTCTTTTAAGTCACATATATCATGTTATTCTACTCTATCCTCATTTTCTTTCTATTTTGTAATAATTTCACCCCTCCCACTCATGAGACACTAAACTCTCTTATTTTCCCAGACCTGGTAGAATTGTCTGAAATTCCTAGTTTACAAAAGTGAAACTGAGATGAAGTACAGATCTCAAGATACATATTCCAGATGGATGACCTGAATTGTACATCAGTGAAGACACTGATGAGAACCTGGAATCTACTTGAAAACCATTTGAAAGCAATGTTGAAGTCTTATTCCTCCTTTGTGTGGTCTGAATTAGATCCTAAATCAAATCCCAGATGGTAAAACTTCTAAACTTTCAAAAGTTCCACAGTCTGGCATTGGATTCCAAGGTGTTGTTAATTTTTCACAGCAAACAGTATTTGGGTATAGTGTGTTATATGTTATGTATTCTTATGTTGTCTCTGAACAATATGAGACTAGGTAGGTAATGGTGATACTAAACTCGATCAATTCTAAACAGTATTACACACAGTATTACTCAAAAAAACTTAAATAAATCATATTTCTATACTAAATCTCTTAGCACATAATTCTTGTTTGTGTTACCTTAACAGATTGTTGATTTAAGTATCTCAGGAATCAGAGTTGTTTCTCACTACATAAAAACATATGCTTGGACTTGGACTTGGACACCAGGTATGGTTCATCTAAATGGAAGTAACTATCAGGTGCTTATTCCTGTAAACAAGGTTTTGCACACTGTGATGTCTAAGAATCTCAAGACTTCAAACATAAAACAAAGAGTTATACATTAGATCAATGTACGTATATGTTATTTTTTAAATGTAATCCACTACATAATTGTATAGTAATTAAGATCTAAAGACTAAAAGAAAAAAAACTAAAGCAGAAATATTCAGAAAATATATCATATCTATGATTCAAGAGGAAGTTGAATAAAATTTGGGTACCTCTTTGGGAGAAATTTTTTTAGACTAAGAATGACCTAAAGAATATATGTATGTATGCATATGCAACTGCTGGCTGCACAAGCATACATACACACAGAAAAGCACTCATCCTTACACACATACACAAGAGCATGCATATGGATGCAGAGTGTGTGCTTGCAATGGTTTTATAAATGCACCTAAAAGGACCAGCCAGTGCACATTACCCTACTGAAACACAGGATAGACCACAGCTGAAGTACAGATATAAACATGAAAACCAGCCAAGTGAATATTATTTACAGTATGCATCAGAAACACAAATCAAGAACAAAATCTATCATGAAGGAAATAGCAAGTGGACAAAAAGGCCTTCTCCACATATGTATAAAGAATAGAAAAGAGATGAGTTCAAAGGGATGTAAGAGCTGGATTTTATATACAGAGTTCCAAGTTTGCTATATGTAGAGGGTTGACTGTGGTGTCTTGAGGACTGTATTTGGTATTAGTTGAGCATCAGAGTTAGAACAAGTTAAGTGAGTTAGTTGATAAGCACTATAATTAAGGCAGAAAGAATATATGAAAGAATTGCAAGTAATTGTCATTTCTCAAGTTAGTTATATTCAGACTGTGTTCTTTATTCTTTTCTATTTTTCCAGTCCATCTGTCATGCCAAAATAAGTATTTAAATTTTTCAGCCATATTGTAGTTCACCAATGTAAGTTTTCATCCGAGTTAAAAATGTTCAGCCATGTAGTAAACTCCCATACTTCACAAGTTCATGACTCAATGACTAAGTTTGTGTATATTACTTAAAGTGGGGCGGAGAACTGAGTCATTGGGTTTATGGACAAAAAACTGATTAATTATGTCACTGCAGATTCATTCACATCATACTTATAATTTGACTTGAAACCACACTTTACTGAAAATCACCATCTTGTACTATACATATTAAGCTACTGTACTCTATACAAATTCCAGTTTAAAGCACCGTACAGTGACGTCTATCTAACCAAATATACATTTATTGATAGCCTCATTGCTGATGTTTTTTTTTTTTGCAGTAGACTGCACAGGAGACTCTAAATTCTTGAGAATTATTTGCTAAAGAGGATTAATACTGGAGGCTTATGATTAGCTTGATTGATTAATATGATATCATTAAAACAGTTTTTGTTATTCAGAAACTTTGATCATTTGCATGATATTAGCTACATATATAATTAATCTTTAACAATGGCTTTGTCTGACATGATACTGTTACAGAGGATGGTGTATTATAGCACTTGTAGAATGGAATATTGATGTTGATATTCAATGACGTTCTCTAAGATGTTTTATCATTAGTATCATTATTTCCCTATTTTGAAATATTGCTCACTAATATTTGTTTATGGTATTTCAACATTTAAATATTTTCTTTTTCCTGTCCTGTAATACTGTTCATTCATATTCTTTATGATATTCCATCATTAGTATTATTTTTGTTCCTTACCGGATAATATTGCTCCCTTACAATACCTTAACATCACGATTTTTTCCCCTATAACAAAATACTGAGGTGCTTTGTATACCCCACTTGTCTGCCTTGACTTGTGGAGATCCTGGCATGATCATCCAGTTTGTTAACTTCATACATTCACTTGTGAAAATTGTGTATATATAAATATATATGTTGTTTTTCCTTCCATTTCTTTTTTTTCTTCTGGTATTCACTCCAGTCCTTTTGTCAGCATGGATGACTGACTTGTTCCTTGTGTAATTCATGCAACTATATTCTGGGCCAGTATCAAAGCTCAACTTGAATTTTCTTTTGAGGAGAGGTCATTGCAAGATTAATTCTCAGTGTACTTTACTCTGACAGCAGCAGTACGGAATGAGACATGTGAATATGAAGTGTTAACATTGTGTATGGATGTTCTAATTGGATGTTCACGTTAACCCTATGAGCATGGGGGGCACACTTGCTCATACTTAACAAGAAAAATATTGAATGCAGTGTTTGTTAGGTGATGATATTAACATCAACAGCATTTGGAACTAACTAACTGTGAAACACTTAGGTGTATTGTTAATCTATCATTTAAGACTTAACTTTAAATAATAATTTAACCTGTTGTACCACAGGTTTAAAAGAACCTTAGTGCTTAGGGAAAACCTATTGACTCTAGTGCTAAGGGAAAACCTATTCTTAGTCAATAGTTCCATTATCCAATTTGCCTCAGAAATTATGATTATTTTTTTTTCTGTCACTCAGTGATATTATGATCATTTTTTTTTCTGTCACTCAGTAATGTGTTCTCTTTAGTTATTCTTTTCAGTTTGATGTTTTTTGAGGTCTAAGTTGTTGTTGCATGTGACTTGATCATTGCTGTATCTGTAAAAAGGGGACTTAAGCTTCAGTATGGACATGTAATTATGGGGCAAATACTATAAAGCATTCATGCTCTAATTCAGTAACATCCTTGAATTACACAAGTTCGTTGTTTTAAAGGTTATCTGTCAAAGCCTGTATATAAAAATCTTCAGCATTACTATATCATAAGAAAAACCATGACACTAAATAACATCAGCAGAGAAGATTAATTGTTTGCTTCTTATCTGATATCTTGTTGTTTACAAGATCTGGATAAATTTGGCTATCTTTGAAATCTTTCTGCAATCATATATGTAAAAACAAAATATGGTTAACAGTGATCCTGAAGGAACATAACAGCCTCTTAAATCACACTTTACTTGACCTAGTAATACTTAGCATAGTGGCAATAATTACTGATTTTTACTGGAATGATACACAACTTAATCAGAGACTGGACACTAGAATTGAGGGCTGCCATTAGTGAGCTTTTTTTTTCACCCACCCAACTACACATCCCTTTTCCACCTTAACTAATCAGACATTTTTAGTTTTAGTTAGAGGTAATAGTGAACACAGCAAGCACTAAAGAACATAATAAGCTCCATAATTTTGTTTTAACAATATATATATATATATATATATATATATATATATATATATATATATATATATAAGATATTTGTAACTCCTTAAGGGATATAGAATATATGGTTAGTCTTGGTAGCATTGTCCTTCTCAGTAACGAAAAATGTGTGTGTGACCAGTAGAAAAAGATATCTCTTTACCTTATTACTGTAACATTCTCTGCCCTTTCCACTGGGTACAAGTGAAGAATAAAGTATTACGAGAAAAATTGTTTCACTGTAAACCTCTT
This sequence comes from Panulirus argus, assembly GCA_038088735.1. Classification (NCBI taxonomy): domain Eukaryota; kingdom Metazoa; phylum Arthropoda; class Malacostraca; order Decapoda; family Palinuridae; genus Panulirus; species Panulirus argus. The sequence continues at coordinate 4,531 of JAYMFT010085395.1, read as the reverse complement.
AAATGTTACAGAAACTCTTACTGACAATGAAATTATGTTTTCTTGCCAGATTACACACACACACACAAATGTACATTAAACACTGTCACACACTTGAAATTCTTCACAAAACAGAAATTTCTATTCTCCATATCTTGTGGAATTTGTTTCATACTGAGTAAAGCTTTGAAGATTGAGATGTTTCCGAGACAATAAGGACCTGGTAATGTGACTTGTAAGTGAGGGAAAGCCTTGTTATACTCAATCTGACTTGGTGGTGGGTTTAGGCAACATATCAGCCCAAGTTCATCTTCCAGTAAGTGGAGTCCCTTTATGAAGCTGTGGTTAGCACTCATTTGTACTCTGTGTCATCCTGTATATATCCCTAAAGGAAGTAAGAGGTGAAAGAGTGTTGAAAACTACAGGATAATATAGAGTGATGTCTAAAAAAATTCTAAAATCATAAAAAGATTCAAGACTAATGGAATTCATGGTCATTTAAAGGTATATATTTTGTAATCTCAGCACTTCATATCCTGCGTTCCAGTCTCTCTGAAGTTTGATATAAATACCTCCAGGATCTTTATAACATTTTTTATCTCTCTCTCTCAAACAAAGACATATACAACTACACAGCCGCTCTTATATATAGAGAGGGAGATTTCAAGGTCCATCACCCTGCCCAACTCAACAATCACATCCAAGATCCCGCGGGAGTGAATTACTCAGTAAACCAACTTGTATCCTCTTCAACAACCTGACCCTACACAACCGTTCGACTATACTCCTTACATAACCAGTCGATTATACTATACTCCCAACCCACCACCTCCAACGGCCAACCTCACCAGACATTATACCTTTTGCACATTGCGTTCATAAAGACCATATGTCGCCCAGTGGTTAAACTCTCCTCTGACCACCTACCCATTCTGATCATAATACTACATCCAACTCATTCCTCTCTCTCTCTCTCTCTCTCTCTCTCTCTCTCACACAGAAATGAAGAAAAAACTAAAAAGCAGACAGGCCAGCATACACTTAATACGTACATAAATAGACTCCAAGCTTCAAAACTTAACCTTAGACGACTTTTCAAGAGCAGACCGTGCCGTCTCATATTTCAATAATTTGTTATCCAAAATAAATCAAGGATGAAAATATATATAGCATACAACAAGGACATAGAAGGCAGTGTAACGCAAACTTCTCACAACCACAAGACCCTCATAAAGCAGGGAAGTATGCTCAAAATCATTCCCCGTCAATACAGATCACGGAAAAGATTCAAACCCTAATTACTGAAAAAGGAAACTACAAATTGGCATTCCTTCCTTAACACAACGAACCACAGAGCCAACATCAACCAGCTCGGGAGAAAGATAAGAAAACAGAAGAAATACACACACCCCAGCCCCAACGTATGAAATACTTGGAGCTCAAACCAACATCATTTTTTCTACCAGAGAGAATGTAAAAGTACTTATGAAGCATAACTAAAAAAAAAATCCACTATAAACTAACCACACTCTTGAACGGGACAGACCATGAGAGACCTACACATTCATTCACCTACCGTTCACTCCAAATAACCAGACATACAAAACATACAGACCACAGTGTTATGAGTCTTGTAAGCAGATGATCTCACAATCACCCTAAAACAGTCTGCAACGATTGGAGCATCAACAAAAACACAACACTACACACGTAGGTAATAAAACTGGCTCAATGGAAAGTAAGACACTTTCACTTCGTAGAATTCCACAGTCATCTACTTAATCCCTGACAGATATGGATCCGACTTGATCCCTTCTGTATAACCCCGAGTGGCCAACCACAGATACTCAAAACTCACACCACCCTGAGGAGCACACACTACACGAAGGGCCTCTCCTCACATCACAGACCACTCCATATAAAACCGCGAACAAACTGAACACCTCCAGAACACTTACTGGAGGCATCAGCTCTGGGCGAGAGAAGGAAGCCCCCCAGTAATCTCTACAAACAAATCGTCCGCTCCACTCTAAAATACGCCTCACCCGCCGAGCAGCCAGCCCATCCTTTCCAAAGCACAGGTGAGAGACCAGGAGTGAGGGGTAACTCAGGGGGTGATGGCTACTGGCAAAGAAAAACCAGGATAAAGAACCTAGGTCTTCTGTACCTACGGAAGGATGGATTCTGTGCCCATTGAAGGATAAAGTGTGTGTATGTTACCAAGGCTTTTCAGACCACCCCAAAGGCCTCCTTTCTTAAGGACCTCTGGCCCGAAGCACATTAGGCCTGTTGAGCTAATGGGAGGTCATCAGCATCATCATCAGTCACGTGCCACAAGGTCAATTAGTAGGAGTGGAACACCCCAGGTCATGACGGGGTTATACACGAGTCTGAGGTCAGTAAGGTCAGAGGTCAAGATGAGAGGGTTGGGTGTCATTAGGTCTTTTGAAGTGTTGCCTTGTCGAGTGGGGCGTAATTTGCGTAATCAATTATTTGTTTAGATTTGTTCGTTTTTCTTTAATTTCATTTCAATCTTCTGTTTCATGTTTTCCTTGCCTTAAATCTTATCCCTTTCTGATCTTATAGTTATTATTCCTCGTTTTTAACACTCACTCTCCCATTCTCTCTCTCTCTCTCTCTCTCTCTCTCTCTCTCTTTCTTTTTCTCCCCGTCCTCAATTGCATCCTTCGCCACCTTGATTGGAAGAAAGGCAAGAAATTAATAGCACACGTAACTGAAAGTTGTTGTTTGACTACACAAATCGTTCCATTCCCATACTTACAACACTGTTTATACGCCTCTGTAGCCATGACGTATGTATGTCAACACATGATAGTATGTCAACACAGTATTACAGCAACTCAACCAATACGTAACTTTACATCACGTAACGTTCAACGAATCACCACTAAATGTATAATATAAAACTTCCTGTACTATGTAGATAGACTTCACTCACTTGCTTATCCAAAGCGTAAAAGTCTTCAGCATTAACTTGATCTTAAGCTCTTTTTGTGATTAATTAACTAGTTAATATTATGACCACCTTAATTATGTAATTCCTCAACTGCGTATCTTCAGCCCAGTGGCTGCCTGAATCCAATAAAGCATTCTTTATTCATCTATCAATTTAATGATTAACACATATCCACATAGACACAGACACGCACGCACATATACACAGACAGACAGTCAGACACACACTCATACACCCACACAGACACAAACAAACACACACACACAATAAACACAGACACAGACAGACACACAGACATACACAAAGCACACACTACTGGCCAACATCCTAGCTACTGTCCTACTCCCTAGCTACTACCTGGCTCAACAGCTACTTCCAAACACACCCCAGCTGCTGCCCTACTTCCCAACTAGAGCAAGGCACCCCATCTTCTGCGATCCTCACTCATGGACGCCACCAGAGACCATCCGCTTTGTCCACGGCTTTATTAATCACGACCAAATGTACCAGTTTTTAATATATGAATATAGTGAAAATGCACATCAGCAAGATATAGCTTCAGCTACGTATATCTGCGAGGTAGGGAGTCACTCATATTTAAGGTACCCATTGAAATTATACATTTTCTTCTTCAGCCTCATTATTGAAAACGAAAATAATCCCGATTTAAGATAGGGGTAACTAAACTAAAATTGAATTTCTTTAAAGAAAGAAAAAAAAAAACGCCAATTACCATTCTAACTTTTTTTCTTATCAAAGTACACATTAGAAACTCATAAAGACTGAATATTTAACTTCCAGCTTAAGGGCTTAACCTGCATAGGTCTCTCACTTCCCTCCTTATACATGAAGAAACATTGATCTGATAGTATTTAACCTGGCAACATGGAAACACAAAAATAAATCAACTAAGACATTCAGTTCTGCAGTAAAGAGGTGTGAGTACTGCTGGACACTTGCCATAAGGATTTCACTCCTCTTGCACAAACACTTATAATTACGCCATTATCAATATCGTTGCAATATTTGCGAAAAGTGTGTAATGCAAGTGACTACATTATAAACTGTACAGAAGTTCAGTGATGCTTTTGTTACGAAGGAAACCCGACCGTTAACCCAAGCAAATTTTTCTCTTCCACCAGCAGGATGAAGGACCCAGTGGTGCTTGGAGATCCTATACTTGGAGATTCCTTCATGAGAAATACAGGACACACTTAAAAAAAAAAGCAAATTCTAAGAGAAATGTTAGAAATAATTTTTTTTCGTGTTTGGTGAGACTTTACGGGCAACTTAGGCCCTTAATCAAGGCCGCATCTGCTCACACTCATTCTCCAGCTGTCATGTTGTGTGTAATGTACCGAAACCACCACAGCTCCCTTTCCACATCCAGGCCTCACCGACCTTTCCTTGGTTTACCCAGGACGTTTCACATGCCCTGGTTCAGTCCACTGACAGCACGTCGACCCCGGTAATCCTCGTCGTTCCATTTCACTCTATCCCGTGCACGCCTTTCACCCTCCTGCATGTTTAGGCCCCGACCGCTCAAAATCCCTTTCACTCCATCCTTCCACCTCC
>JAYMFT010085384.1:0-14176 GCA_038088735.1 Panulirus argus | reverse complement strand
TTTAGAAATTTAAATACAAGAAGGGGAGGGTTTCCAGCCCCCCGCTCCCGCCCCTTTTAGTCGCCTTCTACGACACGTATGTATATGCAGTTTTTTTCCCACACTCGCTTGCTATTTCCTGCATTAGTGAGGTCATCAGGAATGGACAAAGACCGGCCTCATTCGCTCACATCTATTCTCTAAATGTCATGTGTGATGCACTGAAACCAGAGCCCCACGAACTTTTTTGTGGGTTCACCCGGCTGCTTCATATGCCCCGGTTCAATGTCTATATACTACATTATTTCAATTCATTCTTTCCCATGCATGCCTTTCATTTTCACCAGCTCATGAAAATGCAAAAGAAAAGCCACCTTTGGTGAGGCTGTACAACTTACAGTACAATTTTGTCAAAGAACTTCAAACTCCAGTGGAATCTACATTTTCCTTCAATTGAAAGTATCACAGCCTTGAGCTGCAGGAGACTTTAGATATAAATATATATATATATAAATAGAGCTGTTTCCAACTCAAGTGTGAGCTCTTCTGATAACCATTTCTTTTCTTACACCTCAAAGCTTTGAAACTCTCTACCCTCTCATATCTTTCCCACCAACCATGACCTGGAACATTTTAAGATAGGATTTTCATTTCCTCCAAAATTTGTGAATACTTTCCCTTGTCTCTTCTTTTTCCAGTTCATATTAACCTCTTTATATTTCACTTAAGGCCCAGCCTTGATGTAGACCTTTATTTGTGACTGGAGTCTCCAGTGTAAAAAATATATAAATGTATGTATATATTTATCCCTAAAGTAAGGAAGAAAGAATTCTACCTTCATTTTCCCTGCATGTCATAGAAGGTATCAAAAGGGGGCAGGAGTGGGAGGCTAGAAACCCTCCCTTTCTTGTAATTTCTTTAAGAAGAAAGAGAAGGAGCCAGGTGGGCAGTGCTCATCCTCCTCAGAGGCTCAGACTTTGGTGTCTGAATGTGTGTGGATGTAACCAAAATGAGAAGAGAGGAAAGATAGGTGGTATGTTTGATGAAAGAAACCTGGATGTTCTGGCTTTGAGTGAGATAAAGCTCAAGAGTAGAGAGGAAGACTGTTGATTGAGAATACATGGTTTAAAAAGAGAGATGTACACAAGTTTACATAAGTGAGTTGGATTGATGGTCAACGGGCATTATAAGATTACATATTAACGGATAGGTGTGTAAAAGAGAGACTTTTGGATGTAAATGTGCTAAGTGGGGCAACTGGTGGGAAGTCTGATCATTATCTTGTGGAAGCAGGGTGAAGATTTGTAGATGTTTTCAGAAAAGAAGAAACAATGTTGGGGAGAAGAGATTGGTGAGAATAAGTGAGTTTGAAAAGGAAACTTTTTTGAAATAATGCCAGCAGAGGCTGAGTGTAGAATGGCAAAAGGTGAAAGCAAATAAAGTGAGGGAATTGGGTGAGGAATGGGAGGTATTTAGGGAAGCAGTGATGGCATGTGCATGAGAAGCATGTCGCATGCAAAAGGTGGGAAGTGGGCAGAATAGAACTGGTAGTGAGTGATGAGATGAAGAAGTAAAGTTTGGGCGGGACTTACAGACAAGAAGTGCATATGATTGGGAGATGTATAAGAGAGGTCATTGGTAAGGTGCAGGGGTTGATAAAGAAAGTAAATGAGAATTGTGATTAGAGAGTATCAATAAACTTTAGGGAGAATAAAAAGACATTCTGAAAGAAGATAAATAAAGTGCAAAAGACAAGAGAACAAATGGGAAAATCATTGAATGGGGCAAAAGGGGAAGTGATAACAGGTTATGAAGTGAGGAGATGGAGTTAATATTTTGAAGGATTGTTAAATGTGTTTGAATATAAAAAGGCAGATGTAGGTTGTTTTGGTTGCGTTGGTATGCAGAATGAAAGAGTCATGGAAAGTCATTTGCTGAAGAGAGAAAAGATGGTAAAAGCCTTGCTTAAGATGAAATGCAGCAAGGTGGCTGGAGTGGATGGTGAATTTAATAAGAAAGAGGGTGACTGTGTTGTTGATTAGTTAGTAAGGATATTCACTGTGTGTATGGATCATGGTGAGGTGCCTGAGGATTGGCAGAATGCATGTATAGTGCCATTGTATAAAGGCAAGGGGGAAAGAGGTGAGTGTTCAAACTACAGAGCATACATAGTGCCATTGATTAAAGGCAAGGAGGATAGAGGCGAGTGTTCAAACTACAGAGCATACAACTTGAGTATACCTGGCAAATTGTATGGGAGGGTATTGACTGAGAGCATGAAGGCATGTACAGAGCATCAAATTAAGGAGGAGCGGTGTGGTTTCAGAAGTGGTAGAGGAAGTGTGGATCAGATGTTTTTCTTTAAAGATTGTGTGTGAAAAATACTTAAAAAAACAGATGGATTTGTATGTGGCATTTAAGGATCTGGAGAAGGCATTTGAGAGGGTTGTATGATAGGGTTGTATGATAGGGTTGATTGAGATGCTTTGTAGAAGGTATTAAGAATATATGGTATGGGAGGTACACTGCTAGAAGCAGTGAGAAGTTTTAATCAATGGTGTAAGGCGTGTTCATGAGTAGGAAGAGGAGAGTGAATGGCTTCAAGTGAAGGTTGGTCCAATTTGGTTCTCCCCTTCTTGTTACCTCCACATCCGATACATATATCCTCTCTGTCAAACTCTCCTTAATCATTTTCTCCATATGTCCAAACCATTTCAGCATACCCTTTTAAGCTCTCAACAATCCTTTTTGTTACCACATCTCTCTCTGACCCTTTTATTACTTGATCAAAGAACCTCACTCAACATATTGCCCTCAAACATTTCATTTCCAACACATCCACCCTCCTACACACATCCTCATCTATAGCCCATGCCTTGCATCTGTATGACATTGCTGGAACTACGATACCTTTAGATATACCCATTTTTGCCCACCTAAATAATGACCTTTCATTCCACAAATTTTTCAGTGCTTCCATAACCTTTGTCCCCTCACCCACTCTGACACTCACTTCTGCTTCCATGGTTCCATATCCTGCCATGCCCAATCCCAAATATCTGAAACACTTCACTTTCTCCAGTTTCTTTGTACTTAAACTCATACCCCATCTAACCTGTCCCTCTACCTTGCTTTTATTCACAAAGCAAAGAAACATATTCAGACAAAACCACTATCAACCATCAGAGATCAATAAAAAAAAAATCCAGACTCTAAACAACACCATCACTAACCTAATCATTGAAAGGCAAACGGTAAACTTTTACTACTTCCTTATCAATATGGACCACAAAACTGACAGCAACCAGCACCTGGTGAACAGTATGAAAAATCCACTCCTCCCACTGCACCCCAGCCCCCACACATGAAGCCCTTCTAACCCAAACCAACAACTACTAGTACTCAACAATTTCTTTTATTTATTAATAATTACCCCAAGACAAGTTGATATGAAAGTGTCCTCATGTTACCCAAGACCTGTTCAAATGGTCCTGCAGTCCTAGGCTACAGTATTTCTAGTTGCACAGAAATGCAGACTCCTTTGGAGAGAGACGTTTTTGACAAGATTGTACTTCAAATGATACAGCCTTGCCAAAAAAGACTTTTCACTCACAGTGTAACCTCATGCAAGTGGAGTCAGGTAATTCCTCCTCAACCTAGACAGCGAGGGATAGTGTGTGCATGAGGTAAACACACTCATGCACACCTTCCTCCTCACTGTCTTCTGCTTCTTACAGCCCTGAAGCTAACAAACTCTCACCAATACATTCACTGGATATGCTTAAGCATGGTCTGGGTAACTGAAACTTCAGTACTGGATATGAAGATGAGATAGTGTTGGGTGAGGGTGGAGTATTAGATTACAGGAGCAGGAAGCCTGTGCTCATCCACCTCATCATTCCCTCACTCACACACTCAACTTCACAAGAACTTTCTGGACATCAGTTAGCCCCCTTCCCCCCATATTTCTTGAAACTGGCATTAGAAAATTAAATGTGCATTATGAATGGAATACATTCCAGGCCTTTGTAAAGGAACAACCCAGTAATTTGCTTCCTCCAGCACAAAAAGGTTTGACAAAATGATATTTAGCCCGATTTAGAGAAATGATAAAAGTTATAAATGCAGTGAATGCTTGAAACAAAGGTGCAATAGCCAGAGGCTAGGCACTAAGATAAATGCAGAGTAGGGACTGAATTGGTCCTGTTTATTCACGTACATTGAAATTTTGGCTTGTAACATGAGCCTTCTTCCTATGAAGATGACAGTGGTTTGCAAAAAGTGATCATGTAGTCATTCAGGGTAGTTGGTGGGTTTACCCTCAGTTTATTAGTGGGACATTAGAACATTATTTTCAAAGACAGTACGGCTCTCCATCTCTCTTTCTCACTAACTGATTTCTTTTTGGAAGAAATGACAAAATAGATAGATTAACAGACTCTGGAAATGTCTTCTGAAGGTTCTTGTTTATCAGAAATGCAAAATGAAATTTACTGAAAATCTCTTACTTTTCCCTCTGAGGTGTGTACAAGTACCAGGTCCAAGGGAGACAGGTGGCCATATATAATGTTGAGTGCAGACACCAGAACAGGATCAGCCATGTAAGGCTCACTGAGAAAGGAAAGGAATGGGTCAGGAGGGTATAAAATTTAGGATTCTCAACACTTAGTTGTTAGCAGTACAATCAGTAAAGTTGCAGATGAAAATTCTTTAATGAATCCAAACCAAGCAGAAGGACCAAAGAAGAACATTGTCTAGGTGTATGATTTTTCTCTCCACAGGAACTCTGTTAGTAAATGGGAAAATAGGTAGCAAGGCAGCAAATCTATCTCAGGCAGCCCTAAGTACCCCTGCCTTTTGCCAGCCTGGAGTAAGGACCTCAGGTTCTGCAAAAGAAATTCCCACAAAAGATGTATTTAGCCTTGAAAATTGGATGGAAGAGATAATAAATACAAAGAGTAATTTAGGTATGTTAAATATGTGCATGTAGAAGTAAAGGGGATGTGGGATACCTCACTGGAATGGAATGAATGTTTGAGATCAAGAATTTTTAAGGTACAGACAGCAAAGTGTAAGGTGAAGGATTTATACTGAAAGATGTGTGATCTGAAACATAGTTGACTGCATTTTATGAAAGCTTTAGATGATTAGTTACAAAATTCTTGTAGTGAGGGATTCAAAATTATGGTAACAATTGCATATGTGTTATATCATCATAAGAAAATTATGGACACTTTCTAACGAGAACTCAAAAAACAAGGAAACTGAATACAGGACAAGTTCATTGTAATAAGTGACATGAGTGTAGGTAAGGGGAAAAATGAATAGTAATATGTAGGTATGAGGTTCCATGTGAAAATAATGACAAAAGTATAATCAGAGTGTATGCATCAATGACTATGAGTGGTGCAAATACATACTATTAATACAGTGATATCCATAAGTATAAATTCCTTATGGACAGGGATGGCAATGTAGATAAAAACAAGTAATATCAATTTATCTATCAACCATCATCAATCCATTCCCAATTTCATGGTGTTGATCAAGTAAATACAGCCTTCAAACATCTCTCACAGATACCCTCAACTCATGCTAATTCATTAAGTGAAACATGGATTCCCATACTTATAAAGTGCCACTTACTTTTTCACTTTGAATGCAATGGTGTTTCAAAAAGAGAGACAAATATCTCCATTCACACAACCTCCATACAAAAAACTCACCCAATACATCCAATTCCCAGTCTTCCTCTAGAATCTTCATGAGAAATATCCCTTGCCCTTATCAATTCTCTGACATCCATCCATCTTTTCTGCACCTCCTTGTACCTTCTACTGTTGTTTTTATTATCATTAGTATACTTGACTGCCGTTTCCTGCGTTTGCGAGGTAGCGCCAGGAAACAGACGAAGAAAGACCTATCCACACATATATACCTACAGGCACATACATGTACATATAGATACATATACATATCAACACATACATACGGTACCCATGGAAAGTCTGAGGAATATGGAGCCTTTTGTTGTGTGGTTGGGTGTCCTCAGAATTTCCATGTCTGTCACCCTACTGAATGCTCAGATCTTACTTAATTAGTACTTGGTAACTCTCCCTGGCAATCCCATCACCACAGACTGAGGAGCATGTCAGTGCCTTATGGGACCAGCTATAGAGAGGGGATGCATGCTATGAGCTGCTGGATTAACAAAACTTTTTTTTTTATTTCATTTACTCTTTGTCCCACATCTGCCCACCCACACCTTAGAATGGGGCACAAAAACCTCCACCCAGCAAGAAAAGCCTCAGAGTCTTGCCCTAAGGGAGGCAAAAATGTTAGTGAAGCAGACTTGTCAGTGTATGAGGGTGAACAAGTCAGCCGTATACAGCCTTGTTGCAAAAGCCAAGAATATCCCACAAGCTTATCAAGAGGTAAGCATTGATAAATCCACACATCACAGCAAGACTACTGAAGCAAGCCTATCCCACCCTCCTTGGAAGAATTACAGAACGCATCATTCAAGAGTGCTGCCAGAAACATCTGAACCTGCCTCTTCGTTCCCCAACCATAAAACCCCAACTGACTCGCAAGATGCGTGATGCTTGTCTCAGTTTTGCAAGGAACTACAAACTTTTCACTGTTGAGGACTGGAGATGGGTCTTATGGAGTGATGAGTTGAATTTCCAGTGTGGTGCATTAAGGCGCAGCAAGTTGAGACGTCCCTCACACATGAAACCTCTTGACTCCATTATGTGCAAATGACTGTCAAACACTCAGACTTAAATCATGATTTGGGGTTGCTTCAACGGAGAGTTAGGGCATGGGGGATTTCTTGTGCTTCCCAAGATCATCACAATGAATGGAGACTGCTACAGTGAAGTTCTTTATGACCACACAATGAATTTTTATGAGATCCATGGCTGCAACTTCTTTATGCAAGACAGTGCACCATGTCACAAGGCAAAGAAGGTTCATGAAATGGTTTTCAGACAAGCAGGTGAATGTCCTTCAATGGCTTGGGAATTCTCCAGACCTGAATCCCATCGAGGAGCTGTGATCTCACATGAAGCTGAAACTTCAAGAAAGGAACACCTCTTCAATTCCTTGCCTTCTTGAAGCCATCAGAGACATCTGGTTGAACAGAATTGAACTTGATTACTGCAGAAACCTTACTTACTCCATGCCATGATGTATACAAACTGTTTTGAAGGCACATGGTGCCACACTATGTACTAAAATAAAGAAAATGAAAGTTTTTCTTTCTTTTATACCCATTCCTCAGACTTTCTGCGGGTACTGTATATAAATACATACACATACACATACATTTGTACATATTCGTACTTGCTCACCTTCATCCATTCCTGGCGCCACCCTGCCTCGCAGGAAACAGCATTGCCACCCCCTGCGTCAGCGAGGTAGCACTAGGAAGAAAGGCCACATCCACTCACACTCATTCTCGAGCTGTTATGTGTAATGCACCAAAACCACAGCTCCCTAACTGTTCTTATGGTACTGTATATCTTCTTGACTAACTTGCAATCTGCTCTACATTCTATATGGCCTTACCATCCATAAGCTGCCTTAATAATTTCTTTACAACACATGCTTATAACATCGCAACCATATAATATTGTTGGAACTACTATTCCTTCAAACATACCCATTTCATGCTTCCCAAAATAACGTTCTCTTTCCACACATTCTTCATCGCCCCCAGAACATTCACCCCCTACCCCACCCTATGACTCACCTTCGCTTCCAAGGTTCCATTCGCTGCCAAGTCCACTCCCAGATATCTAAAACACTTAACTTCCTCCAATTTTTCTCCATTCAAACTCACATCCCAACTAACTTGTTCCTCAACCCTGCTGAACCTAATCACCTTGCTGTTATTCACATTTACTCTTAACTTTCTCCTTTCACACACTTTTCCAAATTCAGTCATCAACTTCTGCAGATTCTCACTCGAATCAGCCTGAGCCTGAGCTAGGAACCCATTTCACTGACCAACCCTTAGGGGTGGATGAACAGTTGAGTTGACTGTAGAATGACTACTACACCCAGGATTCGAACCTATCCGTTCAAGCCTGGGCGGCACATGAATGCGTCACAGTCAAGAACACTAACTTTCTTCTTCGCATACTCTTCCAAACACAGTCACCTTCTCCAGTTTCTCACTTGAATCAGCCATTAGTGCCATATCATCAGCAAACAACAACAGACACTTCAAAGGCCCTCTCATCCCCCACAGACTACATACTCGTCCCTTTCTCCAAGACACTTGCAGTTACCTCCCTCACTACCCTGTCCATAAACAAACAACTATGGTGACAATCCCACACCCCTGCCACAGACCAACCTTCACTTGGAACCATTCACTCGTCTCTCTTCCTACTCATGCACACACCTTACACCATTGATAAAAACTTCTCACTGCTTCTATCAGCTTACCTCCCACACCATATATTCTTAATACCTTCCACAAAGCATATGTATCAACCCTATCTTACAACCCTCTCATCTGCCTTCTCCAGCTCCATAAATGCCACATACAAATTCATCTGGTTTTCTGAGTATTTCTCACATGCATTCTTTAAAGCAAACACCTGATCCACACATCCTCTTCCACTTCTGAAACCACACTGCTCCTCCTTAATCTGATGATCTGTACATGCCCTCATGCTCTGAATTAGTACCCTCCCATACATCTTGCCAGGTATACTCAAGTTGTATGCTTTGTAGTTTGAACACACCTCTGTCTCCTTGCCTTTATACAATGGCACTATACATGCATTCCTCCAATCCTCAGGCACCTTACCATGATCTAAACATACAGTGAATATCCTTACTAACTAATAAGCATCACAATCACCCCCTTTCTCAATAAATTCACCTTCCAATCCAGCCAACCTTGCTGCATTTCATCTTGTGCAAGGCTTTCACCATCTTTTCTCTCTTCACCAAATGACTCTCCTTGACTCTCTCACTCTGTATACCAACCCAACCAAAACACCCTACAACTGCTACTTTATAATCAAAAACACATTTCACAATCCTTCAAAATACTTACTCCATCTCCTCACTTCATCATAACCTGTTATCAATTCCCCTTTTGCCCCCTTCACCAATGTTCCCATTTGTTCTCCTGTCTTTCGCACTTTATTTACCTCCTTCCAAAACATCCTTTTATTCTCCCTAAAGTTTCATGATACTCTCTCATCCTAACTCTCATTTGCCCTTTTTTTTCAACCCCTGTACCTTCCTTGTGACCTCCTGCCGCTCTCTCTTATACGTTTCCCAATCATTTGCACTCTTTCCTGTAAATACCGACCATACACATCTCTTTTCTTTATCACTCGCAACTTTTCTTCTTCACCCCACTACTCACTACCCTTTCTAATCTGTCCACCTCCCACCTGTTGCATGCCACATCTTGCACATGCCAGCACTTTTTCACTAAATATCTGCCATACCTCAATCACTCCCCTTACTTCATTTACTTTCACCTTTTGCCATTTTACACTCAATCTCTCCTGGTATTTCTTCACACGTCTCCTTTCCAAGCTCACTTACTCTCACCACTTTCTTCTCCTGACACTGTTTCCTCTTTTTTGAAAACCTCTACAAATCTTCACCCTTACCTCCACATGATATTGATAAGACATCCCACCCCTCTCAGCAAATTTAAATCCAAAAGTCTCTCTTTTACATGCCTATCAATTAATATGTAATCTAATATGCCTATTGACTAACTCTCCTACTCATATACATATACTTGTATATATATATTATACATTCTGTTGCTTCATAGCGATCATTTTGGTACTGCATAAGATTTATTAGATGATGTACATAAAGTTAAAGAGCAGTAATTTTTAAAGAAATGCTTGTAGAAAAAGATGACGCAGGACAAAAAAATTTACAGATTGATTATAGTCATAAACATTTACGTGCTCAAGGTGGCAAGAATCTAGCACTCTAACTTCATAATGTTACTGATGTAACATATCTTGTATAGATAATATTATAGAACATTCACCAAAAAATGCATGAAAAAACGCAAGACCAAAAATAGTGTTATAAACTGGTTATTGTTCTTAACATATATACACCAGTGGTAGCATGCATCTTAAATGCACTGCAGAATGGTGATGGTAGAATATTTATATAATTTGGTGTACAAAATACTATAAAGCAATAACTTACAAACAAATTCATATCAGAAATAATGTAGGACCAAAATCAGCATCACAAATTGATTATTAACAAACATTTACATACTAGCTCTTGTAGGGATTCATCTAACTCGCTTCAAAATGATGGTGCGTTATAATAATTACTATTTTGTGTACATAATATTATAGAGCAATATCTTATGAATATATACACGTAAGAAAAAAGGTATAAGACCAATAACAGTGACATAAATTTTGTATACACTCACGCACTAGAGGTGGCACACATCCCAACAAACTTGCTTTGTACTGGTGAAGTTGTTACTGTACGATATCCACTATTTGGTGTAAACAGTATTGCAGAGCAATAATTAATCAACAGATGCATGTAAAAAAAAAAGGCAGCATAAGATGAAAAATAGCATCAAAAACTGGTAAATTATTGTAAATATTTATATGCTAATGGTAATATGCTTCTACAACAAACTCAGTTCATAGTTGTAATGTTATTATATTAACTATTTAGTGTATGTGATATGAGTCAATTATATATAAATAACCACAAATAGAAAAATACAGTGCAAGACAAAAAGAATCAAAAGCTGATTATTATCATAAAAATATTTATGCTCTAGCTGAGGGACAGAGTGTGAGGGTGTGTTACTGTATAGTATCTCACACCAACTTGAGGCCAGCTTGATGTAGCTACTGAATTACAGACAAAGCTGACTTTTTATTTCACTGTTGCTCATGTATTACATGTACATGTTTTATTTTTTCTTGCTCAACTCACTAGTATCACAATACGTATGTTTTTTTCAAAAATCAAGATGTTGGTCAATGCAGCTGATCAGAAATACAGTTATCGCAACAATAAATGGGTTGAAATAGGCAGTTTAACAACAGCACATCAGTAGCTTATCTCTGGCAAAAGGCTTTGAGTAACTTAAAATCTCAAATACTCAAAAAGTGTTCAAAATTTTATTCAAAGTCCACTAATAATAACAAAAGCCGTTCATACCGTTACATGATACTGTCATTGCTCAGGATTCTCTGTATTCAAAGTATATACAGTACTAAAATATAAAATTGGAAGAAAAGTACACTAATCCTCAGATATATATTCCCTAACAAAAGATGTAAAATAAGAAAAGTGTCTGACAGCTCTAGAACAATTCTTCCAGAACATCTACATCAATTTTTCTCCTGCCAGCAACCATGAGAAAAAAAAATAGGAAATCACCATCCACAAAAGTTAAAGATTGAATATGGACTGATCCTAGTCTCAAAAGAGGTTTCTCCCAAGACCAAAAAGAATGAGAATGCACTTTCATAAAACGAATCTGAATACATCACAAGTACAAATTCAAAAGTATTCCATATATTGGTACATCAAAATCAAAAGTTATTTGTAACAGACTAGGTGACACCATCTCGTACTTCTTTCTTGTGCAGTGTTTCCCAAAAAAAGTGATTGCATATAGGTTTATGAAACAATCTTCACTGTCCTTAGATTTCAGATCCTTAGTCCAGTATTTTCTCAGTGGTCCATATGCATGACTGCAAACTGGAATGAACATCTTTTCATACGAAAGAATTACATCAGAATATACAGTGCACTACTTGAAAAATCCTCCGGTCATATCTTCCTTGCAAAGCTTTACCGTTCACAAAAATACCTCTAATATATGAAGTTCACTAAATATGGAGCTTCCATACCTTATCTTTGCTTAACTGCAACTTTTAAAATATACACCAGTATGTTTCTAAAGGCTATGAATGACTGGCTCTATTGTTGTATTGTTGCTGTATTCCACAAGTGAGGTATATGAGCAGTTCTGTGGACACAAAGGGCAATGAAGAAAAAGGAAATAGTTTAATTTTATTCTATATCTCTCACGAGCATTCCTTCCTGGAACTCCCATCAAGGAGGTGGCCACAGCAGAAGTCTCCATTTATTCCTGTCCTTACATGCCTCTCTTGCAAACACTATTCCATGCATTCCTCTTATATTCTCAAGTATTTTTCCTCTCTATCTTCCTATGTCATGGGTGATCTTCCTCTCACACCAACCCCTTTAACTGTACTGTTATACACTCTTATAAAAGTCCATCTTGCATTCTTTCCACATGCACAAACCACCTTAAAGTATTACATTTCACCTATGTTACCACTCCACAATTCATTCCCCTTGCAGTAACTGCCATACCACATTTCTTATACATCCCCTAATTTCTTTCTTCATTCTATCTAGTCATACCGCATGCTCCTCTCAAATAGCTCATTTCCACAGCCTGGATTCATTACCTCTGTGACTCATTCCATGTCCATGTTTTGGCTCCATAGGTCTGAGTTGGGAAGACTATGTTGTCCCATAATCCTCTCTTCACTTCCCTACTTACACCTCTACCCTTCATTATTCTATTCAGGGACCCAGTGATTCTTCTACCCTATACTGCCCTCTCCCTTATCTCTCCTTCCTTATCATCAAACTTACCCAAGACAGCTCCTAAGCACTTAAATTCTCTTACCTCTTCCACTCTTTCTCCCCTCCATATCCAAAAAGCAGTTTACTACATTTTCTTCTTTCACTCTGCATGGTTTTGCAAAATCAATACTTTCACTCTGTTTCCTTGCAAACACCGTTACTTTACTTTTACTTGCATTTAACTTCAATCACCTATGCTAACATACATAATAAAACTCACTTGCAACCTTCTGCAACTCCTCTTCAACCTCAGCAAACAACACAGTATCATCTACAAACAGGCTAACCACTAGCCACAACACCTCAATGCCACACTCCATCTCTGAATCCCCTTCCCCTCGTTTTGCTTTCATGTCTCTTTTCACTCCATCCACATATTAAAAAGCCACAGTGACATCACACGGCCCTACTTTACACCTACATATATAACAAAACTTTTGCTCAAGTCTCAATCCACATGCATTTGCTCCCCTACAAAAGGCTTTCACACTATCCAGCAGTTGTCCCTATATCTCATACACCCTAACACATCCCATTTAGCATTCCATTCGACTGTCATACGCTTTCTCAAAATCCATGAAAAGCTGCATGCAACATCTTACCTTTTGCTACATACTTTTCCACAGTCATTTTCACCATAAAAATCTGATCCACACACATCCCCTACCATTCCTGAAATCCCTTGCTTCTCATTTACTCTAAATTCAGTCACTTCCATCACTCTATCAATAAACATTCTTGCATACACTTTTCCTGGTATACTTAACAGACTTACATTTGCTACATACATCCTTAGCACCTTTTCCTCTGAATAAAGGAAAAATCATTGCTTTAACCCAATCATTAGGCACAACCAGCTGTTTCAGTGCTATGCTACATATCAGATGCATCCATCCTATCACACTTTCTCCTCCATAATTCAGCATTTCAGCTACAATACCATCCATTCCCAGTGCTTTTTCTACCTTCAGCCTCAGTATTGTCCTCTTTACCTCCATCTTTGCTTTGGACCCTTGCACTTGTATCCTCTTCCTTCCATCATCCATACCCATGCATGTAACAACTGATTCCTCACCTCCAACATTCATCAGTTCTTTGAATTACTCTTTCAATCTTCATTTCACTTCCTCCTTTTGATTCAGCATCTCATTTTCTTTACTTCTCACATTAATGTTTCTAGTCTTACGTCCACCTCTTTCCTTTCTCAGCTCCTTCTAGTAAAATTTCTTCTTTTCCCTAAACTTTTCTCTCAACTTTCTTCTAAAATCTTCATCTACTCATTTTTGGCTTTCTTCAGTCAGCTTCTGAGTGTGAGCGAATATGGCCATTTCATTTGTCTTTTGGCTCTACCTCGCCGGCGCGGGCGGTGGCAATGCTATTTTCATGTGGGTCAGGGTGGCATCAGTAGTGGATGGGGGCGAGCAAGTCTAAATATGTACATGTGGGTATGTGTATGTGTAAGTATGTATGTATGTATATATATATATATATATATATATATATATATATATATATATATATATATTTT
>JAYMFT010085373.1:0-14176 GCA_038088735.1 Panulirus argus | reverse complement strand
CCAATAACTATGACCTGGCTCATTTCAAGAGACAGGTTTTTCACTTTCTCAAAAATTCATAAATACTTTCCCTGTCTGTTTTTCCCCCTTTCTCAATTCTCTCTCTATTTCAATTAGGGCCCAGACATGATGTAGACTTTTGTCCCTGACTGGAGCCTTCAACATAAAAAAAATAGAAAAAAAAAATTTACTTGGTATGCATCTGTTAGTGAGCAAATGGACTGAGGGAAAAATATAGAGTATAACCTAACTGATATTGTGTTAAAACATGTCTGGAGGGAGAGGTAAGGAACATCACCCTATTGCTATCCCGTTAAGCGTTACATAGGCAGTATTAGTTCATTGATCAAATATAAATTTCATAAATCAAGTGTAATTTAGCATCCTCTTTTCAGATAATTTTGGAATAAGTGAAGAGGAAAAACAGAATGGTGCCATTTTTTTGTTTTTTCATCCATATGAGGAAAAATTTAATGGTGCCATTATTTTGGGTTTATTGGCTGAGTGTCATGGATAAACAGAATTTCACTGTTCTCATTCAAGTAGCACATAAACTACAATGATTTTACAATTCTGGGAAGTAAATTCTACATCCTTTCCCAAAGCAACATTTACCATCCTTAAGCAAGCCCAGACATTTTCTTGGGTGTTTTCTTCAGTGTAATGCGCCAGTCTTGCTATACATGCAAGTTCCCTCACGTAATATCTGCAAACTCTCTACAACCTGTGAATTTCTTGTTTTTTCACTGCATTACATTTCACACTCTATGAACCTGTGGTCAGGCCTGAGAGCACTTCCTGGCCTCCATTTTCTCTCTCCCTTTTCTTTCATACTTGAATCTGTGTCTCTCTCTTTTGGTACCCATGTTAGAGCTTGAAGATTCCTGGCCTACGCTTTCTCCTCCTTCCATACCTGAATCGAGCTTGAAGATTCCTGGCCTACACTTTCTCCTCCTTCCATACCTGAATCAATGTCTTTGTCTCTTTCTGTCCTCATGTCAGTGCTTGAAGTTTCTTGGTCTTCACTTTCATCACCAATTTCCATAGTGGATTCTCCCTCTATTTCCATGCTTGCATCAGTATCCATGTTATTTCCTGGTCCTTCCTGTATAGCTGTGACAGAGCTATGGAGCCTCCTAGATCACCCTCCATTACAGCATTTCTCATTTTTGAGTATTTGTCTGAGATGAGAGTGATGTCCTGCAATTTTTTTCAATTGTCACAGAGTAAGGGTATTGCTAAACAAACTTTTCATTAACGGCCTAAGATTCCCATTTAATATTTCTGAATACAACAGGGTTGAGTATCTGCAGCATATAACCAACAATATCATATGCCTATAAAGCTCTTCTGACTGGTTTAATCATGTTTTGGTTTGTGTTTGTGCTGTTGAAGTGAAAGGTTTGTTTACAAGTAAAGCTAGCAATTCATTGTTGATGCTTAGGGCATTCTTGCATAAAAAACAGCTCTGTCCTTTTTTCCATTATACTTATATTCCTATGTTAGCAATTCAAACTATATTTTTTCAAAGTCAAGTTATCTCCTCTTCTGCGTGTACTTAACTTTCATACATTAGCAAGCTATGTTGTTAATGACCTGTTGCCTGACTCATAGTCTCTCTCCATACACAGGTTGCCAATAAAAAAATCTGGCAATCATTATTCCATTTCCATCAGTTTTCTGGCATGAACCTCGGTTTGGTCTATACCTGCATGGTGAGCACAGTTTAAAAATTCCCGGGTTTTAAAGCTTTGAAGGATGCTGTTGTTCCAGATAGTGATGAAGATGATGATCCTGACAACCCACCTGCTACCCGTATTAAATTTTTCTACTGTGTACAGTTATGGTTGAAAATTCTTCAGAACTGTGCTGTAAGTCCATCATGTTACTAGTAGAGTACTGTATCATTTTACTGCACCCAAACCATTTTATTTAGTTGTTCAACATAAAAGTTCATATGCTTTTCATTTAGTGTTTAATTTTCTTTCTTTAAAGTACTGTAGTCATTTTCTGTTATAATATGTACAAAATATATAGAGTCAGGAGGCAATCAATCAATT
The DNA here is from genome assembly GCA_038088735.1 of Panulirus argus. Classification (NCBI taxonomy): domain Eukaryota; kingdom Metazoa; phylum Arthropoda; class Malacostraca; order Decapoda; family Palinuridae; genus Panulirus; species Panulirus argus. The sequence goes on along the minus strand of JAYMFT010085373.1, from coordinate 12,116 downwards.
TTCTGGAAAAATCGAAAATCCGGCAGACATGAGGCCCCAAGGTTGCTGGATTTTTGATTGACAACCTGTATATGTATATATATATTTTTTTTTTCTCACCTTATTCACTTTTTATAAGTGCTTGGTTATGTAGCTTCCTTGTGTTACATATCAATGGTTCTCATTTCTTTTTTTTTCAAAAGGTATTTCTATTGTCACTTTTGAACATCAGCATGTAAAATTTGTTTATTCAATATCATCTCCCTCCTATTCTCACATATAATTTCTGTACAGCAACAGACTGCATTGCTGAAGTCTTTCCTTATTTTCTTTTTTGGTTAATTATTTACCTTTCTTCCACTCTTTATCAGCTTCCATTTCATTCTCCTCTGTTTTTTTTATTTATACCCATAGACTGGTATGTAACCTTATAGATGATGTATTTTAGCTAATTATATTGTTACAGATGTATGGTCTTAGGTTCATGCACTATGAACCTATCTCATAAATGTATCTGCTTGCCTTGATGTTCAAGTCTTCTAATATATAACTTTTTCCTTCCCTCCCCTAATTTATTTTCAGTGTGTCCATTATACTGTTTTCTTTTATTTCCTCTTTTACTCACTTCCATTTTTTTTCTTCTTTGGGGGTTATGGTGGGAGATATGGCAAGTCAGTTTTGCCACTGTGATTTTTTTTCTCCCTCTGTGACAATTAAAAAGACATTCTATGAATATGAAATGGTTCCCAATTCTTTTTTCAATTCATATTTCTTCCCTCACTTTTGTACTACCATGGTTATATTCTGTTCATTCATTGTCAGTTCATCTCCCTTCTTTTCTTGCATTAAACTTCATTACAGCAACATGTATGCTGTTGCTGTCTGTAAGTATTCAGTTCATCAGTTTTCTACCCATCTCTTATGTTTCTCCCCCATTTTCTCTCTAGTGAGTTGATTATCTCCCCTTCTTTCCCTTATTCCATTATCAGCTTCCATTTCACTATCCTTTGCTTGTTATTTACATCCCCAGGCCATTTTGAGCCCTTACAGATGGATTGTTTCTCTCCATGATCACTCTACTATAGAGGGGTAAGAGTTTACTTTACTCACTCTGAAAAGGGATTACTACTTTTCGTTTCATATATTTATTTTATCCTTAGGGCAAGGGGAGAAAGAATACTGTATGTTGATGAAGGCGACTAAGATGGGTGGGAGCCAGGGGCTGGAAATCCTCCCCTCCAGTTTTACCTTCCCAAAGGAAGGAACAGAGAAAGCAGCCATGTGAGGATTTTTCCCTCACAGGCCAAGTCATATGTTTCTTATGCTACCTTGCTATCGTAGGAAATGGCAAATACGTATGAAAAATGAAAATGAAATACTTATTTCATATTTCTTCTCTCCATCTGGATTACTGAGAAAGGAATACTTCATTACACCAGTTTCCATGAATAGGTTTCATGTTTTTGACTGCTGAAAAAAATGCCTTTTGTAGACACCAGTGGCTTAAGTTTATGGTTTTGTGGTAAAGTGAAGTCTACAGATTTTCTTCACTTGCATTGTTTTAGGTTTCACAAAAAATTCTGGGTGTTGTTTCATGGAAATTTGGATTAAAAGATACAATATCAGTCTACACTGTTTTTCCACTTCACCTCTCCTTCTACACACACTTCTCAATGGCCCTGTGACCTTTACCCCCTCACCCACCTTATGACTCATCTCATCTCCCATGATTTCATCTATTGCCATTTCACTTTTTACAGGTTCTTTCCTTCAAAGCCACAGTCAGGTGCTTGATCTGGAGTGGTCAAGCTACAGATAGGTTCCTAGAGCCAAAGTGGTCAGACTACAAGAGAGGTTGCTGGAGCCAGAGTGGTCAGGCTACAGAACAGGGTGCTGGACCCAGAGTGGTCAAGCTACTCAACCCAACCTATCTTATCCCCCCCCCCACCTAGTACATCTTATTACCTTACTTTTAATTACATTAGCTCTCAACTTCACCTCCTTTCATACACTCTCTCACACTCTGTTAAATAAAGATTTGACCCCTGCTTCACAATTTGGAAACCTATACTCATATATCTCCCCTACCCAGTAAACACAACAATAACAAAACATATACAGTACACACCAAAATGATCCAACAAGCTTTAAACAAACACCCTCTCAATCCAATGTTAAACACTGCCCCACTAGACATTATCACACCAAAAATTAAATGCCCTAGACATATATGAATTTTCCTTTCATGTTCATACTCAGGATATCATCCATCATTCCAACATTTCAAACACCATTTCAATATACCAGATGACTCCTCATGCCCAAGATGCATCTACCACAATGATACCATAAAAACATTACTCCTCTAATGCCATGTACTCCTCCCACATCAGCAAACATTACTCCTCTAATGCCATGTACTCCTCCCACATCAGCATACATATAACATCATACTTTATAACCTGTATTCTTCCCAGTGGATGTGACCAGCTTTCTAAGTGCTACAGGAGCCCCATAGAAGGCATTCCTAGGGCCGGAAGTTAGGTATGGATATCATCTCCCAACAAATGACATCATGCAGTATGTATTTTCAATCTTCACAAACAAATCAAAGAACCCCAGTGACACACTAAACATCTTATAACCCAGTGCCAGTAACATCAGGAACAAACACATTGATACTCAACCAGCTCATTGAACACATCCTCAGAGTCCTCATCCAGTAAACCAAACTCACACCCAGAACCAATCTCCCAACTTTTTATAATTACACAATTGTAAGAAATGATAGAGAACAAGTAAAAGGAGGATAACTCATAAGACTCATCCAGAAAACCGTACCTTTCTCCCAAATCAATGACATTATTAAACAGCTCACAAACAATAACAGCATTCTAAAAATACAATCCATAAAGATAAAACTTTACAGTAGCAACTACAACATAATCAACATCTACATACTTTCCCCTTCCACATGCCCCCCTGGGGTTCACTCCCCAACTATAAATCTTGCCAGCATGCCCAACCTCTGTGGAGATTTCAGTGCCCACTCATGACCCCAAGGTGAACTATTCATAAACTAACTGCAACCTCTTAAAATCCTCAACCAATGCAATCAACCAACCACACTCCTAACCCACCCCAAACAGCAAATGACCTCACCAGACATCACATTCTCCTCAACACAAGGACCAACTGGACCATGCAACATGAGCTATCTTATGATCACTTGACCATCCTGATAACACTCTATCTAGTCCACTCAATCAACACAATTACCAAAAAAATGTATACAAACTACAGGAAAGCAGGTTGGCCACCCTTCACACATTTAAGAGAGACACACCTCCAAAACTTAAGCATAACTGATTTCTCATCCCTAGATCATGCATTCTTACACTGCATGAACATCTCCAACCAAGTCAGCACAGTGCACATAACACAAGGCTATAGAGTGAAATACTATCCAAATTCCTCTTCAAAAGTCACACTCTTCATAAAGAAAGGAACAGTTCAGATACAACCATTCACAAGGAGCAGAGATCAAGGAACAAATCCACACTCTAAACAATACCATCACAAATTTAAGTACTGAAAGAAAAACTGAAAACTTGCACTCTTTCCCCAACACAGTGAATCACAAGACCCACAGCAACTAACTCTAGCACACATTGAAGAAAATCCATTTTTATCACACCAGCCCAGCCCCAAATCATGAGGCTCTCGTGAGCAATTCTATTGAAATCCCCTCTCCCAAGGAACACACAAACATACTTACGAGACTACAAAAATTAGCCACACACCAACTACACTCCAAACCAGGAAAGTCATGGAAAACCTACACAATATCAGTACAGAAACAACTGACCACTGATACAAAAACTCCCCTGCTTTAGGCCCTGACAACAAATCAGACTTAAACAAAAACTCTGGCATATTTGCAATCCAAGCACTTACAGATATCTTCAACTACTCCTGGCTACGTGAAACAATCCTAAACTTTTGGAAACTTGCCAACATAATATAAAATGTAAAGCCCTCTAAACCACCCAACTACCCCTCCTCAAAAGTCACACTCTTCATAAAGAAAGGAACAATTCAGATACAACCATTCACAAGGAGTAGAGATCAGGGAACAAATCCACACTCTAAACAATACCATCACAAACTTAAGTACTGAGAAAAACTGGAAACTTGCACTCTTTCCCCAACAGAGTGAATCACAAGATCCACAGCAACTAACTCTAGCACACACTGAAGAAAATTCCTTCTTATCGCACCAGCCCAGCCCCAAATCAAGAAGCTCTCGCAACCAATTCTATTGAAATCCCCTCCACCAAACAACAAACAAACATACTTATGAGACTGCAAAAATTAGCCACACACCAACTACACTCCAAACCAGGAAAGTCATGGAAAACCTACACAATATCCATACAGAAACAACTGACCGCTGATAAAAAACTAACCTGCTTTGGCTCCTGACAACAAATCAAACTTTCACTAAAACTCTAAGGCATATTTGCAATCTAAGCACTTACAGATATCTTCAACTACTCCTGGCTACACGAAACAATCCTAAACATTTGGAAACTTGCCAACATAATATAAATCGTTAAGCCCTCTAAACCACCCAACTAACCCTCCTCTTATGGTCCTATATCAATTCACTTCTAATCATCCAAACCCTGCAAAAAAATGATCCACAACTTAAATAAAATTCCCAATATCATCCACTCAGCATGAATTCAGAACCAAGCACTCTACCACTACACTATACATTGAGCTCACATAACACATACTAGATGGATTCAACCAACCACAATCCCCCCTCCCCTCCCGTACACATTGTTAATGGCAGTAGACACCAACTATGCATCTGAAAATGTGTGCCAAAACATCCTTTCTACCTGTCTCTCTATATCTCTGACACTGACTCCCATCAAAGTGGTAGCCATGGCAAAAGGGCCTCCACTTATCCCTGTCTTTACATGCCTCTCTCTAATACACCATTCCACACATTTTTCCACCATTTCTCTCCCTCTACTATCCCATTCTTTTTCCTCATTTCATAGATGGTCTTCCTCTCACAACAATGCCTTTAAATAAACTATCATACACTCTTCTTGTGAACTCCCATCATGCAATCTTTCTGTATGCCCAAATCACTTAAAGAATTACATTTCACCCACTCTATCTATATATCTGATGCCCATTCCCTCCGGGAACTCCCAACAAGAAGGTGGCAACGGCAAAAAAGTCTCCGCATATCCCTGTCCATACATGCCTCACTTACATACACCATTCCATGCATTCTTCCACCACTTCTCTCCTTCCAGTATTCTTCCACTCTTTTTCCCCCATGTCACAGGTGGCCTTCCTCTCACAACAATCCCTTTAACTGTACTATCATTCACTCCCCTTGTAAACTCCCACTCTTGCATTCTTCCCATATGCCCAAACCACCTTAAAGTATTACATTTCAACCACTCTACCACTCCACAATTTATTCCCTTTGCATTTCCTGCCATACCACATCCCTCATACACCCTCCTCATTTTTTTTTTCTTCATTCCACCTAGTCATACCACATGCTCCTCTCAAATAGCTCATTTCTACAGCCTAGATTCTTGACCTTTGTGACTCATTCCACATCTGTGTTTCAGCTGCACAGGTCAGGGTTGGAAGGACAGTGCTTTCCCTTAAACCTCTCTTCACTTCCATACTTACACTTTTACCCTTCCTTATTCTATTAAGGGACCCAATGACTCTTCTACCCTGTACTGCACTCTCCTTTATCTCTCCTTCCCAGTCACCAAACTTACCCAAGACAGCTCCTAAATACTTAAGTTTCCTCACCTCTACCAGTCTTTCTCTTCTAGTATCCATAACACAGTTTAGTACACTTTCTTCTTTCAGTCTATGTGGTTTTGCAATTCTATACTTTCACTCTATTTCCATTCAAACACCATTATTTTACTTTTACTTGCATTTACCTTCAATTGCCTACACTTACACATACCATAAAAATATTTACAACCTTCTGCATCTCCTCTTCACTCTCGGAAATAATACAGTATCACCCGCAAGCAGGCTTGCCATTAGCCACCATACCTCACCGTCACACTACTCTGCACCCCATATCACTAGCTTTGTTTTCATCTCTCTTATCACTCCATCCATATATATAATATATATATATATATATATATATATATATATATATATATATATATATATCAAAAAGCCACGGTGACAACACAGAGCCCTCCCACACACCCACATGGATAACAAAACTTTTGCTTAACTCTCTGTTCACTCTTACACATGCATTTGTTCCTCTGTAGAAGGCTTTCACACCATCCAACAGTTGACCCCCTACCCCATATATCCTTAACACATACCATAAAGCATTCCCGCTCATCTCCGTCATACGCTTTCTCCAGATCCATGCATACAACTTCTTACCTTTATTAAATATTTTTCCATAGTTATCTTCAAAAAAATCTGATTCACATATCCTCTATCTTTCCTGAAACCCCCTTGCTATTCACTTAATCTATATTTTGTCATTAGTCACTTCCATCATTATCAATCAAGATTCTTGCATACACTCTTCCTGGTATACTAAACAGACCTATTCCCCTGTAATTGCTACATACATCCTTAGTACCATTTCCTATGAATAAAGTTACAATAATAGCTTTCACCCAGTCCTCAGGCACAACCTTCAGTTTCCAAATTAAATTACATATCAGATGCATCCACACTATCACACTTTCTCCTCCATATTTCAGCTGTAATCCCATCCACATTAAGTGCCTTTCCTACCTTCAACCTCATTATCGCTCCTTTTTACCTCCCTTTTTACTAAAGGCCCTTGCACTTGTATCCTCTTCCTTCCATCCTCCATGCCCATACATGTAACAACTTCCGCCTCACCTTCTCCCACATTCAACAGTTCTTTGAAATACTCTTTCCATCTTCCTTTCACTTTCTCTTTTTGATTCAGCAACTCCCTTTCCATACTTCTCACATTAACGTTTCCACTCTTACATCTAACTCCTTCCTTTTTCTACTCCTTCCAGTACAGTTTCTCATTTCCCCTAAACTCTTCATTCAACTTTCTTCCAAAATCATCTTCTGCTCTTTCTTTCTCCTACTTTACCAGTCCACAGTTCACTCCCTCTTCATTCCCTGTCATATCAGATCTCTCATACGCACCATTTCTTTCTTCATTCCATCTAGTCATATCACATGCTCATCTCAAATAGCTCAATCCACATGGATTCTTGATTTCCATGACTTCCAAGTCCATGTTTCTGCTGCATAGGTCAGGGTTGGGAGGACTGTGCTGTCCCTTAATCCTTCCTTCACTTCCATATTTACACCTCAACCCTTCATCATTCTATTAAGGGACCCAGTGACTCTTCTACCCTGTACTGCTGTCTCCCTTATTTCTCCTTCCATATCACCAAACCTACCCAAGATAACTCACAAATACTTAAATGCTCTCACCTCTCCCAGTCTTTTACCCCTTATATCTGTAACACAGTTTAGTAAACTTTCTTCTCTCACTCTATAGGGGTTTGCAAAGGCTATACTTTCACACTGTTTCCTTTCAAACACCATTACTTTACTATTACTCACATGTACCTTCAATTGCCTACGTTTACACACATTATAAAACACACTTTAAACCTTCTGTAACTTCTCTTCATTCTCAGCAAATAACATGGTACCATCTGCAAACAGGGATGTCACTAGCCATCATACCTCACCACCATGCCCATCTCTGCACACCCTTTCCCCTCATTTTGCTTTCATTTCTCTTATCACTCTATCCATATATAAGTTAGAAAGCCACAGTGACATCACATAGTCCTGTCTCACATCCACATGTGTACCAAAACTTATGTACAACTCTCCATCCACTCTTGAATATGTATTTGCACCTATATAGAAGGCTTTCACATTATCTAATAGTTGTCCACTTACCCCATATATCCTTAACACATCCCATAAGCATTCCACTCAACTCAGTCGTACACTTTTTCCACATTCACAAAAGCTCAATACAGCGTCTCACCTTTCAATAGATACTTTTCCACAGTCATTCTTACCACAAAAATCTGATACACACATCCCCTGTCTCTCCTAAAACCTCCTTGCTCCTCAATTATTCTACTTTCAGTCACCTCCATCAATTTGTCAGTCAACAATCCTGCACACACTTTTCCTGGTATGCTTACTGTAATTGCTACATAAACTAAAAGCTCTGTTATCCTTAATTTGAGACAAAAAAATGTTCAAGACAACATATGTTTTTCAATTTTGATTAGCAACCCTTAATTATCCAGAAAAAGAATTGAAAAATTAAAAACGATACATAAAGTTGTTTCAAATTATGTGCGCGAACACTCAGTGTTTTGTGGCACTGGTGATTGTTTACCATCTCTCATGTGCTTTTTGGTGTAGTGTTGTGTGCTGGTCTTGCACATTCATGTATTTTGTGCACCATGGATTATTGTTGTGGACAATAACCTCTTTTCAGTATCGTTAACAACTGCCTGACAGTTCCTTGAAGCCGTCCATGTCTTGCATGAAGTGCAAGAGGAACACTTTAAGCCTCGAAAAGAAGGTGGAATTGTGCAAGAGGCTGGCTAAGGGCAAGTCCACAGCGGCACTTATGAATAACTTCATCAGCATGACGACTAGTTATAACATCACCAAGCAGCAAAAGAAGATTAAGGCATGTAGTAGTGCTTAACTGATTACATATATTAATATTTCCTCTATGTAAAATATTTAGAAATAGGTAAAATGTTGTAAAATACCCAGTCCTAGCTTTATGCAGGATCACTATATGCAATTTTGCTATTATGAAAGGAACCTACTTCTACCAATCCCTCTTTCTATACTGTCAAAATTCATTTATATAGGTGAGTGTGGTAGAAAGTGCGCCAAAACTTTTGTGAGAGTTGGCAAGTGGAGTAAGTGTGGGTCCTAGTTGAAGTGTGCCACATTCCTGCCAGTGGGTCAGTCTCGCAGTTATCTTCATTGTGTGCACATCTGCGCTACTTGTATGATTAGGGGATACCAGCTACAGTGATTTTCCTGCAGCCTGCTATGTTTGTTAATATGGCACCCAAACATCCAGCAACATCTACCCCAGAACCATCAGTTAAACAGAAGAGAACCTCTTTGACCTCAGAAATGAAGCTAGAAATCATTGCACTGATCCTAATGGGATAGTGTCAGTGCCTGTTTGCTGGTGAGGAAACATCAGCATGGTAGAAAGTGAGCCTAAACTTCATTGAGGGTTAGTGGATGGAGTAAGCATGGGTCCTGAGTGGAACTTGCCCATATTCCCACTAGTACAGATCTGTGTTACTTGTGCAATTTGGGTATACATGCTAATGTGATTTTCCTGTAACCAGCTGTGTCTGTGTTTGCTTATATGGCATTCAAACATCCAGCAACATCTTTTCCTACCCCAAAATAGGCAGTTCAATTGAAGAGAATCTCTCTGACCTTAGAAACAAAGCTAGGAATATTACAATGAGCTGATGTTGATGAGGGAGCATCAGTGCTTCAGTGTACTTACAACCTGGGTGAATCTACAATCCGCAACATGAACAAGAATGTGGAGAAAATTTGAAATGTTGTTGTCCACTCTACTCCAATGACTGCCAAGGTAACTACAAGGGTTGGGAATCCACTTGTGGAGAAGATGGAGAAAATGCTCGTCATACACAAAGCTGGAAACGAAGATGAAAAGCAGCCTTGGTAACCTTCAGCTCGGGTCTAAAGTTCTGAAGTTTATGAGTGTATATGTAAAGGAGACATTGTAGTTGAGCTTGAGACATATCAAGCGAGTAAAGAACAATTAGATAAGTTTATTCTATGCCAGATGATACACAAAATGAAGGTAATGGGAGAATCTGCCAGTGATGACCTTAAAGATGCTGCACACATACCATTTTTCTCCACATGTTTATTGGTTCGCTACTTGAGATTTCTTTCTGTGCAAGGCTTTCACAAAACATAACCCCTGTATAAAGCAAGAGATGGGTGTGTTATAATTTCTGCATTATTTTACATATTAAAAAATAACTTGAATAACTGGAAAATTTTGTCCTCTAAAACAGCTGATTCCCCTAGCATTATGGATAATAGAGGTTTTACTGTACATCTTTGCACCTTTTCCTTTAAATAAAGAAAGATAATAGCTTTCACCTAATTCTCAGGCACAACTTTCTGTTTCCATGCTAAATTATACGTCAAATGTTTCCACTCTATCACACTTTTTTCTCTATACTTCAACATCTCAGCCATGATAACATCCACTCCAGGTGCCTTTCCAACGTTCAACCATATTATCGCCCTTTTTACTTCCCTTCTTGCTATAGGCCCCTGTAGTTGTATCTTTTTCCTTCCATCCTTCATACCCATGTATGTAAAATCTGCTGTCTCACCTTCCAAATTCATCACTTCTTCAAAATACTCTTTCTATTTTCCATTCACTTTCTCCTCTTGATTCATCAACTCCCCTTTCTTACTCCTCGCATTTACATTTCCACTCTAACATCCGCCTCTTTCATTTTCACCTCCATTCTGTACAATTTTTTATTTTCCCTAAACGTATCATACAGCTTTCTTCCAAAATCTTCATCTAATCTTTCCTTGCTTTCCTCTATCAGCCTCTTAACATTCCTTTTACACATCTTATATTCTTCCCTCCTCCTTTGCTGAACTTCCACTGATACATTCCTTTCAAGCAATCTACCATATGCCATTTTCTTCTCTGCCACTGCATTTCTGATCTCATCTGTCCACCATGCATTTCCCCTTTTACTCTTATATCTCACAACCTTGTAACCAACTACTAATTCTACAACCTTTAACAGTCTTTCTTTAAACATTTTAAACACCTTATGGATGAGGTGATGAGGGGGGGTAAACGCAAGTCTTGAAGAGAAGGATGAGTATGCAGTCTCTGGGGGATAAGAGGGCATGGGAAGTAAGTCAGTTGTTTGCTGATAATATAGCACTGGTGGCAGATTTGAGAGAGAAACTCCAGATGTTGGTGACCGAGTTTGAAAGGATGTGTGAAAGGAGAAAAGTTGAGAGTGAATGTGAATAAAAGCAAAGTTAATAGGTTCAGCATGGCTGAGGTACAGGTTGGTTGGTGTGAGTTTGAATGGAAAAAAATTGGAGGAACTGAAGCATTTTTGATACCCGGAAGTGAACATGGCAGCATATTGAACTATGGAAGCGGAAGTGATTCATAGGAAGGGGGGAGGGGTCAAAGGTTTTGGGAGCACTGAAGAATGTTTGGAAATATCGAACGTTATCTTTCAGGGCAAAAATGGGTATGGTTGAAAGATTGGTTGTCTCAACAATATTATATGGATGCGAGGCATGGGCTGTAGATAAAGCTGTGTGGAGGAAGGTGGATGTGCTGGACATGAAATGTATTTCAATTGCTAAAAGGGGAAACAGAAGGAGCCAGGCAGGGAGTGCTCATCCTCCTCAAAGGCTCAGATTAGGGTGTCTGTGTGGATGTAACCAAGACGAGAAGAAAGGAAAGATAGGTAGAATGTTTGAGGAAAAAACCTGGATGTTCTGGCTCTGATTGAAACGAAGCTCAAGGGAAAAGTGTTTGAAAATGTCTTGTGAGTGAAGTCAAGGGTGGTGAGAGGACAAGAGCTAAGGAAGGAGTAGCATTACTCCTGAAGCAGGAGTTGTGGGAGTGTGTAATGGAGTGTAAAGAAGTAAATTCCAGATTCATGTGTGTAAAACTGAAAGTGTATGTTGAGAGATGGGTGATCATTAGTGCTTATGCACCCGGTCATGAGAAGAAGGATCTTGAGAGGCAAGTGTTTTGGGAGCAGCTAAGTGAGTGTGTCAGCAGTTTTGGTGCATGAGACTGGGTATTAGTGATGGGTGATTTACATGCGAAGGTGAGTAATGTGGCAGTTGAGACTGTAATTGGTGCACATAGGGTATTTGTGTGCTGAAAAAAGACTAGTGATTGGGAATACCTGATTTAAAAAGAGAGATATTCACAAGTATACATATGTGAGTAGAAGAGATGGTCAACGGGCAATATTGGATTATGTATTAATTGATAG